>QZGG01000310.1:0-168148 GCA_006409495.1 Sedum album | reverse complement strand
CAATACTTTCCCTTTCATTTACTTGTCTTCATTTTCATATTATGTCTTTGTATTTCTTCATATTATAACAAGTTTGACTATATATTATGCTTAATAATATCATAAATTTATCAATGTATCCTTATTTATTTTGAATGATTATTGGTAAAAATCTATTAATCCTAGACATCAATTTTAATTGGAAGGTCATATTTCTTTAGGGTTATACTTGGTGAGTTCGGTTCTTAAGGGACATTAAAATTATGTAAGACAAAAGAACATCATCTCAACCGTTCATTTTGATTAATCTGATGGTTGAGATTAATTTTTAATTACGAATTAAAATAGGTGGTTGAATTAGCAAAATACACAGGCGGTTGAGAATGACGGTTACCAATATCAACCGTTGGATGAATTGAAATCAACGGTTGAGATGATGTCCTTCCGTCTCACAAAAACTTGTCTGTCCTCCCATTTATATTGTTCAAAACCATTCGGATGAAATATATTACAAAATTAATTTTTGTCAAATCAATGACTTTGATTTTTCCCACCATTTTACATAAAATATCATTGATTTGATTTATTGGATATATCATATCTAAAGTTCGATTTTAATTTAAATGGGCAGTTGAATTATTTAAACATCAATAATTAAAATCTTGCAAAAATACGTGTTCTCACTTGATATCTTCCATATTTTTATACTTATAAAAATTCATAACTCGGATTGAGAATGGTATAGACTTACTTTAAACATTATTCTTTTCATAAATAAAATTGTAATAGAATAGGGTTAATTACACATGACCACCCGCATAATATGCCATATTCCATGCCACCACCCTTATATTGTAATATTACATTCGACCACCTTTATAACTAAAAACTTTCCAAAGAACCACCTCAGTTAACGGCAGTTAACGGAGAGGGTGATTAAATGGAAACAAAATTGATTATAAAGGTGGCGAAGTGGAAACATATTTATTATAGAGGTGGTTTATTGTAATAAAAATACTATTATTATATTAAAAAATTAATATATTTAACGGTAACGGTGACAGTACAGTGCGTGGGTGGTTGATTGGAAATTTTATACTTATAAGGGTGGTGGAATGTATTATTACAATATAGGAGTGGTTTGGTGGAATATAGCATATTATACGGGTGGTTATCCGTAATTAACCCAATAGAATATCCAGGTTAGTTTCAGAATTTGATGGATTATAATACAATAAAATCAAAAATTATTACAATATCTGAATTGTTAGATTTTGTAAGTACTTATTAGCAAACAATTACGCATAGTATTACTAATGGAAGGGTTTTAAACTTTTGTTGGGTGGTTAATAAAAAAATATTTTTACAGATGTTTGAATAATATAATAGCTTACGATGGTTAGTAATATTTTATACGGATGGTTTTGCGAAAATAGTGTACTTTACTGATTGTTTTCTTTAATTAACCTTAAAATCAAGATTTAAATTAAAAGGTAAAAGTGTAGACAAGTAGACTAGGTACAAACTAAGAAGGTTTCCACTTTCGGAAAATTATCAAAAATATTAGGTTTGAGTTATGTTCTTATGATTTTGGCAGGTTTGATTTTGAATTTCAAATAGGGTTAATTACGGATAACCACCCGTATAATATGCTATATTCCACCCAACTACCCCTATATTGTAATAATACATTCCACCACCCTTATAAGTATAAAATTTCCAATCAACCACCCACGCACTGTACTGTCACCGTTACCGTTAAATATATTAATTTTTTAATATAATAATAGTTTTTGTATTACAATACACCACCTCTATAATAAATATGTTTCCACTTCGCCACCTTTATAATCAATTTTGTTTCCATTTAACCACCTCTCCGTTAACCGCCGTTAACTGAGGTGGTTCTTTGGAAAGTTTTTAATTATAAAGGTGGTCGAATGTAATATTACAATATAGAGGTGGTGGCATGGAATATGGCATATTATGCGGGTGGTCATCTGTAATTAACCCTTTCAAATATGGCAGTTTTTAAGGATTCCGCTGTTTCATTACGCGCGATCGTTTAAAAAAAATTACGTGGCGTTTTTATCCCATGCGGCGTAACATGTCTGAGTCTAAACGACGCGATTTCAATTTAATAGGGATCCCACAGTTTGAATCCGCGGGATCAAAAGCAGCAAAAGGATTGAAACTTGCTTGTTGTTTCCTTTTACGTTTCATTTAATCTACACACGTTTTGTTAAGGATTTAAATGTAGCTACAAATATAAAAAAAATACATTTAATCATCCATTTTACATAACGTGAAAATCAATACAAACTAAAAATGTAGCTACAAATGTTTAATATAACAAACATTCAAGCACTCATGGATGACGGACATCTCCTTCTGTTGTGGCCTTCCGCTCCACAAGTCTTGCATCGTTGAACTCTTTTTGCACTTTTGCTACTGCCTAAAGCCTCACCAGTCTGATAATCCTGTTGGCTTCGAGGTTGGCTTCGAGGTTGGCTTCGAGGTTGGCTTCGAGGTTGGCTTCGAGGTTGGCTTTCTGGCCAATCCATCTCATTATGAATTCTTGTAGTAGGTGTTCGACCCGTTATAACTCGTTTGTATGTAAGGTTCGAAAGATACAAATGACCGTTGGAGGATGCCCACGAAGTCTCTGGAGGTATGACTCTGAAAACCTCGGACCATGTCCTAGTGTGTGCCATGATAGTGTACTCGTACGGAAAATAGTCGACAAATTCTAAATGAAAATTTTTGCACACCACGAGTGCGTGACTGCATGGTAAATGAAACGCAACAAAACTTCCGCATGTGCATGTCTTCGCCCTCATATTCACCTTAAAAGTGTTTCGTGGTCCACCGTCATTAACTTGTACTATCAACTCATGTCTGTCGAACAAAGTAGTTCTGAAAAATAAAAAATTAGTAGTGAATAATAAGAAGAAACATAAGCAAAATATGTATTGAATGTAAATATAACCGCAAAGACACTGCTTGTGTAGTTTGCTCCTGAATATGGATGTCTATCTTCGGTGGGAATGGAACTGGATGATTCTTGTACATGTCTTGACGCGTGACAACATATTCATTGGACTGCTTAAAGTGAAAGTAACTAAGGCGCAAATAGGCAGATCCCGACAACCTTTCAATACATTGTTGTTATAATACTCGAAAGCTGACGTGGTGCAATATGTATGATTAACATTCCGACACGCAACTCAAAAGAATTTATAGAACTAGGGGTGACCTAGTGTCGAACCCAAGGGAACAGTGGAGTCAAGTTATATTTCAAACTCGATTACTAGCTTTTAATTCTCTACACTCGATTACTAGCTTTCAATTTAGTTCTTAAGTGTTTTATTTATTTCAAAGGCAATATTATTTATTCAAAAGGCAATATTTAAAGAAAAGGTTTTAGTTATCAAATATTAAAAACTATGACAAGGATGAGAATCCTCCACTAATACTTATGGTTTCACTCGAACAAGATATATAAATCCTCACTCCCGTGTTAGATTTATATTATAGTTATGAATTTCCTTCTTGATGACAATTTAATATAGAACGTATAGTTATATGATAATATAAATCCTCACTTCCGAATGTTGGATTTATATTATAGAATTTAGACTGAGTAGCATTAGCATACGAATCCTCACTTCCGAATGTTGGATTCGCACGTAAACATCTACTCGACTAGCTTCATTCCTCCCGGTGTTTTCACTAATCTGTCCAAATACGCTTATTAATACATTCATGCACCAAATATACTCGCTGCTCCCGCTTTGCTAATATACTCGATCTAATGGTTGTATTGATTCTAAAATAGTCTAAGTTCACCTCCCGGTCCTTCCCTAGAAAATACTACTCGACCTACTCTTCTAGATGTTTTGTCAGGACACCTAATTTATGAAGATAAAGCTCGGGTATGATTCAACACACACAATAGTCATACAAGAATTGATTCATGTAAATTAAATAATCATGTTCAAGTTATTCATAAGCATTAGGATTCATCAAATCCCTATCATAAGGAAACTACTCACTCATCTCGAGTGATAATGCAAACATGTTCAAACGATTGTAAGTAAAACGATTGTAAATAAAACAAGAGTAAAGTTTAGAAATTCTCAGTGATTGATGATCCACGGTCGAGCTCCAAGCTGCTGCAATCTTCCTCGTTATCTCGAGTACAAAATCTGGTTGTATAATTCAAACGGTCCTCCGAACTCTCTCGGGTATCTTCTTCTTCACTTGGTTTACTCGACTCCAATCAATCACTTGGTCGGGTAGGGTCTCTGCCCTCCTCCTCTTGCTCTGTATCCCTTGTGATGTTTATATAGTGAAGATCAATCAAAGGGTCGAGTGGATGAAAGGTCTTGCTTTAACTTCTAATCATAAATGGCCGAGTAAATGGGAAGTCTTCCTTATCCACTTGTATTGAATCTTCGAGTAAGTGGAAGGTCTAGCTTATCCACTCATTAAATCTTGAATTAAATGGTCGAGTGAATGGAGAGAATCCATACGAAGGGTCTTGATCACGTGATAACTTGCTCGAGCAGTGTATTTACTCGGTCGAGTAACATGAGTCTTTAGTTGTTCTAGCTCGAGTAAAGTACTTTAGTGCACTCGGTCTAAGAATTGCAGAAATGCTTCCAATTATGTCTGATTTAGGCTGAATTCACGTGCTTTTCCTCATATTTCCATTTATGCTCCTTCGTAAGGCTGGAATCGTGCTTTTGACCTGAAACATCAATCAAAGTATCAAAAGTAATATATTTTACGTTATAATCATATGAAATAAGCATGAAAGTAGGGGCTTAAAATAGACATTTCTAACACTGATCAAAAGCGTTTGTAGTCATGGAACCCCATCTAGGCCCCTCGTCGAAAGCTAGAGTCTATTGTTCTAATGGAATATCTTCCAACCACTCTTTAATCCTTGGTTTCGAATGCAAACATCCAAGAAGATTAGCGTAAGCTACCCGAAATTTTGCCTTATCCATGATGTATCCAATTCTTCCCATTTCATCCTTTAAAAGATGATCATATTTTTACTTTGAGTTGAAATTGCTCTTCAAATGTCGAAGACAGAACCTATGATATCCACGAGGAGGTTTCCACTCCTCGATAGTGTTCATAGCTGCCAAACGTTTTGTGCGGCTCTAAATGCCGCTTCTCTTTCAGAATATCCAAATAGTGTCTCACAATAACCGTTTTGTTCAGATGAATGTTATCCTGAAAAATCCGAGATCTAAAACAAGTATGATCTCCTACATAGTCTTTATGTGCCAAATACCGCACCCTCTTACTCCTCCTGATCTTAATTTGCACACACAATTCATCCCAACGCTTTTATAAGCGCATACCAATACATCAGGAGTTGAACTACAAGTCTTGTACTCAACTCTGTTCAACACCGAATACAACTGGACCGAATACTTACCTTCCTCCTTCGATTCCCATTTCTTCCCAACTCACAAAGAACAGTCATCTTGGTTGACAGGATAATCACCAATAAATTCATTCGATGGCTGATTTTCATTTCAAGCAGATATATCATTGAATGCCGGATTGGTGAACCAATAAAAATTGAGCGAAAGATGGTTCAGGAACCACCGCAAAGGAATCAGTGGACATCTTTTCTAACTGCTCCATCTCATCCCTATTATACTCATCTTCAATTATAACATCATCCAATGTTTCAAAAGTGGACATGTACACCATATATGTATACAAACCAACACAATTTCAACGAAATCACACAACAGAGCCATAACTACATCATATAAACTCAAATCAACACAATATCAATACAATTAACAACAAGCCACAGTATCAATACAATTAACCAATAATAGATGGTGTTTCATACTGACAAATTGGAATGTTACTTGCAGCCGCCGCGGAATTGGTAGAGAGGAAGTGAGGAGGAAGGAGACAGAAAGAGAAGGGAAATCCTAATTCTGCGACATTTGATCCTGCTGTTTGAAACAACGGGATCCTTATTTTCAGATGATCCCGCAGATTCAAACAGCGGGATCCCTATTCAATTGAAAACGCGTCGTTTAGACGCAAACCCCGCCACATGAGATAAAAACGCCATATAATTTTTTTTAAAGGATGCCGCAAAATGAAACAGCGGGATCCTTAAAAAATGTCATATTTGAAACTCGAAACTCAAACCTGCCAAAATCAAAACAACATAACTCAAACCTAATATTTTGGATAATTTTCCAGTATGATTCAACTTTTGGATATCAAAACTTAAATATAAACATACGCATATAATTCCACTTCCAAGATTCTATTTTGACATAATAAATTTTGACTAATAACGAAATGGATTTGTATGGTTTCACTTTAGACCATATATGTGTTTTGACTTTCAGAGATTCAAGTTACAAAATTTATCATGTCATTGTCAATGATTCCTCTTCAAGGAAATCAAATTAGTAAATGTACATATGTACTTAATTCAACTTAATTCAAGGGAATTAATTAAGGCATGACTGAAAATTACATGCAATGTTTCCATTTTAATTTGATTCAACTTTTCTCATTAACATATCAGATAATGTGTAGAAAAGAATTGTGTTGATAACATGTTACAAAATTAGTAACAGAATATAAGAAGTGTAAGTGTAGACAAGTGAAGTAGTGATAAGTTAGGGACATTTCTGTTTTCATTCTCATTATTACAAAAAATATTCAAGTGAGAAATATTTTGGTAAATTTGAGGACGTATTTTGATTTTTATTATCAATAATCTAATGGAAGAGATCAAAATTTTTAAATCATTAAATCTAACTGTCCATGTCATTTGCAAATTCAGCGACCGATTTTTAACTAAGACCAATTTTAATCTCAAGCGCCAACTTTATCAAACCAACAGTCGATATTATGTCTTTCCGTTTTACAAAGGAATAATAATTATCTTGATAATTATAATTACATCCTAATTTTGGTGGACAACATGAATAATTATTTTGAACTGACATATTATGGAAAATGTGAAACGACATTCTAATTTTGGTGGACGCACGTGAAGATCATTTATATTACTACGTGCTTGGATGTTCATGAGCATTTTCCTTGACGCCCCCCTCACTCCAAATCAGACTTCCCGAACGAGTTTCTTCGAGTTGTAATCAACTTGCTTATCTTGTGTGCAATTATTCATTTTTCTATAAAATGCAACTTCCCTTCTCTGACAACATTTCATTCATGTATCATTAAAGTGAATTTTTTTATGAGTGGGCAAAGCCCGAAAAGTACAACTCGAGGACTTTAAAAGGTAAATAAATTTACCCCGACTCGATAAAGTCTAAACATGAGAAAATTGAACATAATGACTAAATCAAATCATTTGCCTCGATATGTACTAATGAATGTGTAAAGAATTGACAGAAGGTTGATGTGAGCACATATCCTGGATGACCAGTCTGGAATACATATCTTCAGAAATTTCAGTGATAATAATGTGACACGAGCGTTGAATATCTAGAAAAATAACTTCCAAAGATGATACCCAGAAAGATCCCATTTATGTAAACTAGGTCCAGTCGGTGGATCGACTTAAAATTGCAACCCGGTAAGGAAGAACAAAGAAGCTTAACCAAGGAAAAAACAGGCAACTCAGCCAATCCGACTGGAAGCAAAAAACACCAAACAGACTCCAACCAAAGCAAGGAAAAAGCCGTTCACCCTCATTGAAACGTTTCCTCGCTCCAGCCGTTTACCCGCAGACAACTCCACCATCGTCATACCTCACCACCACCAAACCACCTCACCACCATATCTCATCACCACCAAACAAAGATGCACAAACCACCCCACCGCTACCAAACAAAGATGCACAAACCACCTCACCACTACCAAACCACGCCTTAAGTTTCGGATCGAACAGGCCTTTATTGTGGCCTCATGATATGTGCTTTAAGTTTCGGATTGAATTCTTTCAAGCTGGCTATCGAGACGAGAACCAGCTTAGTCCCTTCGGCTCAGCTTCTCTAAATAATTGCTTAATCTAAGTGTTGACTAAACTTCATCTCTTATTGGTTGGCTTATCAGAAAAATATTGCTACTAAATTCGACCCCACTTATTGTTTAACTTTGTAGTTATGATGTTGGAGTTTATCTGCCCTCACTGTAATTCTGATTGAGATTTCAAAACAACATCATAAATGTAACGGGTAAGCAACAAATAAATTGGAGAACGTCTTAAATTTTTTTTTTGATTGAAAGAGTACTAAGACACAAAAGGTACATAAAGAGGACTTAATCCCAATCAACAAGCGAATGGAGACTCCGAACACAAAATAATAATAATCTAAGCGTAGTGTGGACGAGGTACTTTGCCTCAATACCAAAAAATAGACTAACAAGTGGCCTAAATATTAAAGTACGTCCATGAAGACTAACGTTCGAGATAGCAGTGATAATAAAATGATGACGACTTTAAACCTCTAAAATGATAATCTCGGATCGGAAGTAGACATGGACTATAGTTGATTGGTGCAGTGAAAATGGACTTGCACCAACTCACATCGTGGCAGCAGAAGATAAGCACGTGTCAAAATGAAGATAATCTTGGAAGGAACCGGGACACGTGGCATGAGGAGGACAAGCCACGAAACAAGACCCCAACCGACTGAAACCACGCTAAGCAAACAACCTCCACCGAACGACGACGGCAGTGATAGGTATCGGAAGTTGAGAGGAAGGGGAAGAGAATTGATCGGAGAAGATGATCGGAGAAAGAGATTAGGGATTGAAAAGTGAAAGGGTTTTCATTAATTTCCTGCTTACAATTATTGTTCCTTTGACAAAGATTTATACTAATCAGGCATTTCACAAATGACTAAACTACCCTCGCTTTTGATTATTTCTATTCTTATCATTACCGTCCCCTTCAAAACAACCTTGTCCTCAAGGTTTGCAATTTTCCGGTGGCAAAATATAACAAACAATTTCACATGACATCCAACATAGGTGAACTCATGCATCCATAATCTGCCACAATGATGATATAGGATGTGGTCCTCTTTAAACATCCTCCAAATAGAAACTAATGCAATCAAAAAGATTGCAGACACTTCATCTGAAGAATGAGATGGGTACACACTTGTTTTGCTGAACCACTTAGTCCCATAAATCACCATAGGTTGCAGCCCACAATTCACTTGTATAAGTACATGCCACTGAGACTTATCTGGGAATCCCATATATGCTGTAAGAACCCCGACCACGAGTACTTGTTTCGATTGTAAAATTTCATAATCATTTTCTGCTTCCTCTTTATACGTGCAAGTTGATTCATGACAAGGAATAAGAAATAGCCCAAATATTGCACTTATAATAGCTTGTCCGTCTTCTGTCATCTTTGATAAGGATAGCTCACTCAAAGCACGCTTCTTATACTGGCGATGGACATGTTCAATCTCAAGTAGCATGGATAAAAAATACTTCTGCTCAGACATTTGCATCCGCTGCTTGATCACGGTTGGAAAACTGAGGAAAATAGATGGAGTAAAGCAAGGAGTGACTTCTACATCCACTTGCCAACAACCAACAATACTCAGAAACTGAAAGGTTGAGTTAAAAACTCCATCCAATTGCAATTTACATATGCGTTTCACATATTCAACTTCAGGAGGTTTGATATGATTACCAAAAGGTTGATCAATGGTCCTCTCAATTGAAATTCCAGCAAAGTGACCTTTTTCCCGGTGACGACACAACCACCAATACCAAGTTAAAGTGGAACTAGTTATATGCAAACAAGCCAATAAGAACCTCTGATCCCGTGGAATTGAATAATACTCAAAGTATATATCAAAGACCTTATCTGGAGGTTTCGCAGGTGGTAAGTCGAAAACGATTATCTTGGAGACATTTTGTCGAACACCTTTTGTGCAACAGCGTACACCATCCATCTCAACCCACAATATCAACCATTTAACTACATAATCATCAAACACTGCCTTTGTATACAACTCAGGGTATAGGCAAGAATCGACAACTACTGAACTCAAATCTAAACTTACTTGTTTGTTGTCATAATCTTTCGCAGCTTTTGCTCGCTCCGGTGTTTGCACCAATTGAGAAAAAGTTGATGGCAATGAGACTATGGCATCCATGGCAGTCGCAGAGTTCATATAAGATTTCGGCAGCGTTCGTAAAGGTCCCGAAAACAAAGGTTCAACCACCTCTGGCGAAGTTGAGATCGGCATCTCCTCCGAAATCGAATGCGCCATTGAAACAGCTAATTGGTTGACGTCAACGAGATCTGATTCTTTGAAGTTGCTCAAATTAATGCCTGGTTGGTCGTCCTTATCAGCCTCATTTAACATCATATTCCCTTTGTTTGAATCCGACGGCACAAACACACTCGATATCATCGTTGATGTAGTCGTTGGTGACTTTTTCTTTAAATAATCTATCATTTTCTGATAGTTCTGCATCATTTGAGACATCAAAACAGATATTTGATCAAGTTTTACATTCGTCCGTTCCAAATGTTCCTCGACCAATTTGGACACACATGCTTCGTCCGCCATTAAAGATGAAATCGGTTGGTGAAATCGAAAAAGAAAGGAAGTTCGAGATGAAAGCACCAATTGATAGGTATCGGAAGTTGAGAGGAAGGGGAAGAGAATTGATCGGAGAAGATGATCGGAGAAAGAGATTAGGGATTGAAAAGTGAAAGGGTTTTCATTAATTTCCTGCTTACAATTATTGTTTCTTTGACAAAGATTTATACTAATCAGGCATTTCACAAATGACTAAACTACCCTCGCTTTTGATTATTTCTATTCCTATCAGTAGGGCTGCAAACGAGCCGAGCCGAGTATTATGGTGCTCGAGCTCGGCTCGAGAATATTATGTGTTGTTCGAGCTCGGCTCGAACTCGTCGAGCTGAAAAAATATATGCTCGAGCTCGGCTCGTTAGTAAATACATATACTCGAGCTCGGCTCGAATACTAAACGAGCTTGAGCAAAAAATGAGCATTTATTCAAGCTACTCGTTTAGAAGCTCGTTTACTGTATATCTAAAATAAAATGCTACTTTAAACACTGCAAAAAATAAAATTTTCATACAAAAGTTACGAAGCAAGGGATTATAATGCAAAAAAAGAACTTTAATAAGTTGCAAAAAAGTTCTTTTTTTTGCTACAATGACCAAAAGTCCAACAAAAAACTTTAATAAGTTGCAAATCATGCTGCCATCTTCACATAGCACAAGACAAAACATCAGTGAATTGATTCTTCTTCATACTGGTTATCTTGGACTTCTCTATTGAACTTGTATTCAACATGAGTTCACCTGAAAATATAAGATCAAACATTAAAAAATAAGATTATATCAAACATAAGATTGTAATAAAATTAGCGTTAAAAATATCAAACATATTCAAGTCAACTAAAATGGTAATTCTCAAAACAGATTCTCAAAACATTATAAAATATTTGAAAAGTAAAACTAGATCTACCACTTAGTTCTAATAACTCAGGCACACGAAAAGAGTTATTAGAATTGTTATGCTAGATCTACCAGTTACATCACTAGTCAATAATAGTTCAAGTTACAAACAGATCGACTCAAAACACACAAACCCTAAAACGTAACTCAAGCAATAAATGGAGGAACAAAGCACTCAAACTAAGATAGAAGACACTCAAGGCCCCTGTGCATCCATAGAAGCGTCCAGAACAGCAAGCGCCACCATATCCTCTCCGGTTTGTCACGGTTGTCTCCGAATCAGTCTGTCGGCTCAAACTTAGGGTTTCTCAAATGTGTGTTATTGTTACGGTGCAGCTAAAGTGATGCTTTTATATGGGGCTAATGTGCAAATATTCAAGACTTTGAATATTTGCACTTCAGTCCTTTTAGTTACCCTTTGAACAAAACATCAATAAAGCTTAACCTTTTGGAATTTGCTTATTTGCCTATATTATTAGTTATTTGCATAACCAGACAGAAGCATAAAAATTTTACATTATATATTTTGAAATTGAATTTTGGTCGAGTATTAATCGAGTATTAATCGAGCTTCAATCGAGTTGTTCACGAGCTTATTCGAGCCGAGCACCAATATGTTCATGTTCGGCTCGTTTAATAAACGAGTATCAAATTTTGTTCAAGCTTGACTCGATTATAAATGAACGAGCTTTGACCGAGCTTTGACCGAGTTTGTTCACGAGTAGCTCGCGATTGTATCGGCTCGTTTGCACCCCTACCTATCAGGCAGCGACGGCCGCGCCACCTGCAATCCAACCGAGGCCAGATCCACATCCAGCGACGGCAGACCACTTATTCAAAGACACCAGCAGGAAGAAGATGGAACAAAACTCTAGCCAGCGTTTACAGCTTTTGCGTCATCTTCCTACGCATCCTCCAAACCTTAACTCAACGCACGCAACATCTCTCAACAAAACAAATCTAAACCCCAAGCTTCAATTTCACTTTCAAAATAAACCAAAGATTTGGTGAAGAGGTGGAGCGGCAGTATACAAGTGAGCACAGAAAACGCAATTCACAAAACGCTCAACCGTCGAGACGGTGAGTATAGATACCGAGGACCAACAGCAGCTGAAGGCTACGGCAAACAAACGGACATCAAACTAAAGGGCAGCGGCAGCAAGAGGCCGACAGAAATGATCGGAAAACTCAGAAAACAGAAGAACAAACAGCTGCAAGCGATAAGCTTGAGCCGGTCCAAAAATTCTCTCAGCTGATAAGCTAGAGAGAAGGCAGAAAACTCTCACGATGTGAGAGAATGAAACACTGAGAACGTCTTAAATTTGGAGTCACGGAATATCTGAGACTCAATAGAAAGCCTCCGTATAGGGCCGGTCTGAACCCTATATATAATGCTTAACTATGCGTTTTTAATTAAGGGGTCCCAACGCTAATATTTGTTTTTACTATTTCAGTGTTCTTCCAGATATGAATACCAAATTTAACAAATCTATACCAAATCTTGACAATTTGATATTTGATCACTCTCCAAACACGTGATTTAAAAAAATATTATACTACGATTCATGACCATAAATTAAAATGAATTATATATAATTTTAAAACGATATTATTTAAAAATTACAATAAAATATTAATAAATAAAATCCACAAATAAATTACATGCAAACTTTCAAATGCATGAATATATCCATGGCAATATTATTATCTTTTTTTAACATAGGATTAAATTTAGATAAATAATGAGAACTGCTGAAAAAGATACAATGATAAACAATTAAACCAAAATGATGTTTTTATATAAAATTAAAATATATATTTCATTCTTATAACTTATCGAAACCAATTACATATGAGTACATGAAACAATAAAAAGTAAAAAGAAATACGAATATCTAGTTGTACTCATTTCGTAGTAGAAATCCGTCCGCCAAAGCCTTCTGTGAGACAAAAGATAACTTTTGTCTCAAAATAGAGAAAGCTGCAGGAAATTCCATACCTTTGGCCTCTGCCCATCTCGCCGCTACCATCTTGATCAGCTGATCCGCTCGCGCTCCAAAACCTCCTAAAGACTCCATAATGATTGAATTATATGGGTTGAGTTTTAGACATATATAATTAGTTTTCGTGATACAAAATAACTTAATCTCAATCGTTGATTTAGATTAATTAAGGGGTTGAGATTAATTTACTTTTTAATTATAATTAAATCGAATCACCAAAAACCACGAAGCAGTTAGGGAATGACGGCTATTAATATTAACCGTTGAATTTATTCAAATCAACACACGAGATGATGTTCTTCCACCTCACATTAATATGTTTGTCTTCTTGAAGATTTTCCGTTTTATATAATGGTCAAATAATTCATTCTTATAACTCAAAAACAATTACATATGAGGATATCAAACAAAAGGTAATGGCGGATAAATCGTAAAATCTAATTGTAATCATTCGTAGTAGAAATCCATACGCTAAAGCTTTCCGCGAGACAAAAATAATTATTATCTCAAAATAAAGAAAACTTTCGAAACTGCATACTTTGGCCTCCGTCCACCTCGCCGCCAATGTCTTGATCAACTCATTCGTTCTCGCTCCAAAACCTGCTAAAGAATCCATGATGAAAGATCAAAAGTAAGTCCATTGTTAAACATATAACCTCATATCTACCAATCTTCCTTTTTTCAGATCTCCTAATTGCCTCCCTTGACATTTTTCCTACTCCCCGACGCTTGTCCTGCTCCTCTCACAAAAGAAGATAAATAGACACATGCACACAAAAAACTCTATAGGCATCCCACACATGTATTAAATATCTGAATTAGTTATTATCTAAAGCAGGATTTCTATATTCATAGGAAAGATAGTGATAATGATAAGTCAGGAAATCTAGTCTAGAAGATATCAGTTAAAAGATTTCCTAAAGTTGGGTTTTAGTAATTCAAGTACTACAAGGAATTTTGAAAGACTAAAGTATAAATAGAGTCCAGACTACCTGAAGACACTTGTACCAAAGAAAATATCAAAAACACTGTTTCAAGCAAACGGTAATGTGTGAAGGCTAAGACAAGCAAAAGCCTTTTGTATCTGTGACCATGCAAGAGCATAAGGAATATCAGTTCTGCTGATACCTTGCTGCAGTGGGCGACTGTAGCGAACAAACTGAGACAAAGGCTCAGGGGGGGTTGTCTTAGACAAGTAATTAGAGAAGTTTCTCTACCTACAAGGTAATAGGATTAGTTTTCTTGAGTTGTAGTATAGGTTGTCTTGTCCTAGAAACATTGTAATAAACTCTTATAGTAAAACTAATACTTTTGGATCCGGGAGAGGGCTTCTGATGCTGCGTACGTGGGTGGAAGAACAAAACCCTAGAAATTTTATTAAAACTCAAAATCAACCGTCTGACAATTCTAGCTAAGTTCCCTTTAAATAGGGAAACAAAAAAATCCTGTTTAAGAATTATGGGCTCAATTCTAGCTGAGTCCTAGAAACTCAAAATCAGCGTACGTGCGGGCTCGTCGTTCTCTTCGAAACAAGGTATTATGGGCTCAAATCTAACACCGGAAGCGCAAAAACTGCTAAAATGCACCGCTAACATGCACCTTCTTTGGATGATCCATTTTATTCCAAAAACTCAGCGCCATTTGTTCTGTTTCAGCTTTCCACCTTACGACTGGTTGTCCTGAAGTGGGTTAACTAATTCTATGTGTGACTACTTTCTGTTGTTAAACTGTTTAAGTATAACCTGTCACAGAAAACTTATTAGGGTGTTTTGCAGTAAACCACCATTATAATAGTTCATTTTGCAATAAACCACCATTATATCAATTAATTACGAAACAGGTATATTATAATTCTTTCGTTATCCAAAAACCACTATTGACACTGTTCCGCTAAAAACTTTCGTTAAGTGCGTGTACCGTGACAATAAAATTTTATTTATATTTAAGTTAATTACCGAAAACCACTATAATAATCTCAGTTTTACGAAAAAACCACCATTTTAATAACTAAATATCAAAGTGCTACCAATTGTATTGTTCGTGCTAGATTAGAGGCTCATTGGATAATTTAACTCGTTAATAAGTGTATAGTAGCTACATGATGCTTCAATTTAATCTTGATGGTCAATGAAGAAAATAATCCTATAAAATGTAAAAGGAAACCCATGTTTGAGAGTTTATTATCATTGTGTAATTGTTTTCGACAATCCAGATCAAATATAACTATATAGGTAATTTTCCTCGTTTGATCCCTATGCAATTTGATTTATTCTGTCACTACTTTTAAACTCTAATTGTTGTACTATATTGATTTCTAACGGTTCAACTCTGTGCCACATATATAACGGCTTCTCACCGCACCCGCAACTGATAATATGCTTCTATTAGCTTTCATGTCTAGTGTGGATCATAAATTGATGAATCATAATTTTGTAGAAAGAGATATATTGCCTTGCTAATCAAAAATAGCCACAATTGTAGTCTCACCTCATTCTTTACGTTACCTATTTATTTAGATGATGATTTTTTATAATAGGAATATTATAATAGAGTCATTTCCTACTTAGTTGTTAAAATAGTGATTTTCTGCAAATAAGATATTATAATGATGGTTTTCTGCAAATAAGATACTATAATGATGGTTTTCTGCAAATAAGATATTATAATGATGGTTTTCTGCAAATAAGATATTATAATGATGGTTTTCTGCAAATATTCAAATTGAAGTTATATACCCAACCGACATGTGACGCGTGTTTTACAATTTCTAACGGAATTCTGAGAATGGTGGTTTTTGGATAACGGAAGAATTATAATATACCTGTTTGGTAATTAATTGATATAATGATAGTGTATTACAAAATGAACTATTATAATGATACTTTACTGCGAAAAAAAAGTACGACAGTATAATTTTAAAGTTGATTATATTAGAAAAAGCTGAAGGTAGAGTAGGCCCATACGGGTCGACCTCAGACACAGGCTGTCGGCTAGTACGAGCCTCACGTGGGTTGGGTCGAAGCTGACTCTGTCCGACTCGGCTTCATTTCCTCTGTGCACAAATCTCGTCGTCATGTTCCAATTCCAAGCCTACGTCGACGTGTCCGTATCGTCTATCTCTGTCCACAATTCTCACCCGAATTTTCATTCATTCATTCCATTCCATCATTCTCCACACACCCACGATTCCTCTACCTCCAATCACTCTCCCTCTCTTCCGTTTTTTGACGATCCGCCGCTCTGATTACCAGAATTTTGTCACGGTTTTTAGTTTGGTGTCTGGTTGGAAGTTGGATTGGAAAGTTGCTTGCTTTTTTGGCGGGTTGTTGTAAGTTTACTGGGTTTTTTCGCAGCACTCCACCTGTTTGTTGAATTTCCTGTTAGAGATTTGAGCTTCTGAATCAACTTGTGGTTGAATTTTGCTGTTTTCAGGATGTTTCTGAAGCTTTTTTGTTTCGATATTGATTGAATTCTGCGTAGTTCATATCTGTAATCGGCTGCTTAGAATTAATTGTGTGTTGTTAAGTTATTGTACTTGAAAGGAGTTGACTTTTGGATCAGAATTTCTGAGTGACCGTTTTGTTAGTTGTTTGTGTCTTGTGTGTGACTGTGTGTATATGGTGTTGACTATGGCTGTATTGGTTTCAGGTTGTGGTTGGTGAATCTGCTGAGGGTTGCAACTGTTTTTGATATTGAGCGTTGTGATGTCAGATCGTGCAGCGCAGCCGTGTCCTAATAGTAATGGTAGTGAAATGTCTACCACCATGAAACAATCTGGCTGGATGGGGCATTGGATGCAACCTAAGCATAAGCGGCCTCGTGATGGTAACCTTTACCTTGTGAACGAGGATAGACATGAAATGAACCAACATTCGTTGTCTTGCAACCAGGTGACTGAACCTAGTGGATCTGTGGCTGTAACTGGACCCAAAGAAGCAGCTGAAAGTCGATCATATGACGCTTTCCAAAAGATTAGAACTGATGGAAGCCAGTTAAAGAAGGAAAGATCAAACTTATTATCTTTTCCGATATTTAACACTCATACGAGAGGAGGTTCAAACAGCAAACAAGTTCATGGAATTCAAAATGGTCAGTACAGTGAACTCAATGCAGCTACAATTGGCAAAGTTAAGCCTCATTCTGCTTATTCATTTGGACGTCAGTTGCAACAAATAGGGACTGCAACCACAGGATGTGAATTGTTGCCTAAAGAAACCACTCCCAATCTTGAGCTGGAGTTGAGAGCTCGTGATTCTGTCGAGGGTGGCTGTTTGCCAGCTCTGGAACCCTCCCGATGTAAGTTGCCAGGTGTGCCTAGTAGCAATCTTTATGGCATCAGGATAGAAAAGAAAAGGTCATTCCGTTTGCATCTACATCCAAAGACGAAATCTCCCATCGCTCCTCTCATCATGACTTCAACATTGATACTATGAGAAGACCCAGCAGTCTGAATGCTCGAGAGGACATTCATTTAATCCCATCGATGTACACAGAGACAACCAGACATTTTCTTATAACAGAGAAGATAGCGATTGGTCTGTCTGATGAAGGTAAGATATTTAGAGAGTCCATGTTGTCCACCAAGTTCAATGGAAATCTAGGCGGGTTTCTCAGTTTATCACCAGCTTCTGGCCATGTTCGGCCAGGATTGAAGCTACAGCTTTTAGATGGTTCCACAACATTGAGCAGAAAAATGGAGTAGTGAAGAGAACCAGAAGGCTGAAAGCAGTCGAAGTATTGGAAGGTTAAATACAATGGGTGCTTTGACGGATGAAACTTCAGTTGACACACGAACTATGGAAGTAGATCCTTCTCTGGAGAACAACCAGACCTATGGTATGTCATTATTTTACTTGTCATGTAGACAATGTCAAGATCGGTTTGTTAACTGTTCATATTTTTTGTGAAAAACAAAGGTTGGCATTTTCTGTCCTGAAAATGATTCCTTGGATGCTAAATCGCCCAGTTAGTTTATCAATTTCTGCATATAGTTACAGTATGTTAGCAGTACCGACAAGTGTTACTTACGGCGTAAATGTGGTTTATTTTTCATTTATGCCGTGCATACTCTAAACTTGTCACCTTTTTCCATTCTTGCAGGTCTTGCTGACTTAAGGTCAAACAAGGTAAATAAATTCAAGTTGTACATCTCAATTCGGTTATTTTGGGAGACTAGTTATCATCCTTTTTAAATTACATTAATTGAAGGTCCGGCCTGCATTAGGCTCATCTGTTTGGTTAACTTGTGTTTGTAGGCTATGTTGCAAGGCCAGAGTACCGTGTCATCTCAAGGAAAATCTGCAAACATCTGTTTGCCTGATATGAATGAAGTAGCTTATGCACCAGATGGGTCAGCGAAAGAAGGGGAGCAAAGCAATTCCAGGACGCAAAGTTTGGACATGGAGGGCTTGTTTTCTAATAATGACTGCCCTGCCAGTTCAAAGTCAAACCCTAGTCATGTTGTTCAGCCTCGGCCAGAGCTTGGTAGCCGTTGGGTGAAGCGACTCAAAATGAGCAGTTCATATACAAATTATGCAGCAGTCGGTACTAAAAGCTCAGCAAAAGAAGAAGCTTTATCATATGAAAAACTGCGCAAGCTCTCCAGTAACTTATTTAATCGCAGCATTGGTCTCACAAGTTCAGAACCCGCCAAGGACCCTCATTCGAGGAATACATCAGAAAGTAAAAAGGCAGTTGAGAATCCAAATCTATCAAATAGCAGGAAGGACGCCTCAACTGCATCCTTAAAAGAAGATAGAAATGCCTTATTGTCCCATTCTTGGATTCAGCGATGGCGTCACGACCAAACTACATCTTCCAAAAAGCAGCCCATCCCTACTGAGCCTTCTGAAACTCCAAAGGCTGGTTTTGATCACTTCCAGAAGAAGACATTCCCAAGCATTGCGGCCATGGCTCTAATGGGAAAAGCCATGAATGGGTTCCGTCCATGCGAGTTCACTAAAAAAGGTTCCTTTATAGTTTGGAACACCAACAACCTTCCCAGTGACTAAAATTGTTGGCTCTTCCCGATCATTGCCAAAATTAGTCCATGTATCCTGTGGTTCAGCAAATTTGCAAATTTTTGGTGTTGAATTCTTGTCAAAATGTGTCCTTGAAGTAAAAATGGAGTATATTAGATGTACAAGATTTTATGTAGAGGTCTGAATCATGAGGGCATAGTATATAAATTGACGGCTTTTTCCGCAATGAAAATGAGGATTCTGTTTCAACGGCTAATCAATATCATTTTATCTTCATATCATGCACTATCTTGATATTTTCTTTATCTGCAAAATCAAGTTTTCGGAATCGAGTTTTTACTTTGACTCGTTTTGGTTAGGTAAACTCGAATCGTAATATTAATTCGTAGAATCATAGAGTTTCCGCCACTTTAAAATATCATTAAATATTTATATATCTATATGGGTGAAGATCTGATATAAAGGCTCTGATGTGTATAAAATCATTAAATAAATCAGATCAACGGACCAAATTTATAACCAAATCAAATAAAAAGTTACCAAATATGAAATTAAAATATTTCGAAATTAAATGCGAGGCTAATTTAGGAACAACAAAATAAGGTTGTTTCACAAACCATAATTCACTCCAAAAATCAGGGTATTTTGAAATTGTGAAACAACCTTTGAAAATCACACAAAGAAACGAATTTAGTCGCGTCTGCCACTCGCATCTGTTGTAATCATCCGCGTCGATTGTTATCATTTGCATGCACATGTCTGCGCTTGACTTGTAAGTCATCATAGGGTTTCGTATGTCTATTATACTAGGGTTTCATTTAAACTGTTGCGATTTAGTTAGGGTTTCGTTTTGTACGACATTTCATGTCTGACATTGCGAATCGACTTTCAATTATAAAACATCAGCAACGATCCGGTTGATACAATTTGTTAAACATGAATATACTGTAAGGTTCCAAAATATATATATACATGGTTCATGAACCATGCTTAACAATTTGTTGAACCATACTCGATTAGTATGGTCCAAATAATTGTGGATTATGGATCACGAACCATGTTTATCAACTTATTGAATCATACTCGTAGACTATTTTGTATTTGGCTGGAACATACAATACCATGTTCAATGCTTTTTTGCAGGTTTAGAAAAGAGTGGTAGATAAGCTAAGGAACTTATACATTGTGCGAATACTGACTTGGAGCCACGAGGAGTTGAAAATCGATTAGAATATAGGACTGGCATTGATGTCTTACGCTGCATACAGAAAAAGTTCGTGTATTTTAGGATTATTTTATACTATTACTCTTAATTGATGTTTTGTTGAACAAGCAATGCAAAAAATACTGAGTTTCTAATTCATAATCCAATAGTGATTGACGATCATTGAATGGTTTGATATAATATGCAAAATGCTTGTATGGTTCATAAAGTATCACTAACATGTTCATGAACCATATTACAAAAACCATATTATCATTGACCGGTGCATGATCCATACGCTGGTAAATTGTCATTATCTAGTATGGTCCATCAATTTGCTAACTATGGTTCTAGAACCATCCAATACAAATACTTGAACCATATCGATGAGAAGATTCAAGTAGGATCGTCAATTCTAATATAATCCAAATATTTTGAACTATATGGTTCTAGAACCATACACTACAATATTTTGGACCATGTCCATTAAGAATCGTAATTGCAATTAAAACAGTACAACCGACCAAAAACACTACGGCGACTTCGTATTACGGATCTGAACCAGAATGTTGATTCTCATCCGTAATTGCTGCTTAGTCGACGGAAAATTCAAAATAGGATAGAATCAAATTTTGATTTGAAACGCACGTTAGTTGGAGGATTTTAAGGATATGATATGTAAGTATAATCTTCAATATAATTGTTGTGGAACATTACGAATTTTCCCTTCAAACGTTATTTTGGTAAGTATTTAAATGTGTATTAAAACCATTGGATTGAAATCAATCTACGGTTGTGATAGTTTTATATTTTATACCAAAACTAACACTTTATATCAGATCCCTTCCCTATCTATATATTTTATAATTTATAAATATATTTAATATTAACAAATTAATTTTATATCTAATGAAATATAAAATAAATGTCACACATACACGTACGTATATCTCGTAAATGTTTTTAATATTGTATAAATGCAAAATATGGTAAAAGAGCCAAAGAGGTGGAATCATCAACTAGTAAACTCGTAAGAGTTTTGCGAGTTTATAGATTTTATATGGTGTTAATTCGTGTAAATTCGTTTTAGTTTCATTTTCTACCCAAAAAAGTTTCTACATAAGAGTTAACTCGAAAACGGTAAGTAGACACATAAATTCGGTAGAATCGTAGTTTTAACTCGAGAGTTTGACAACCATGTGCAAAATATTTTCAAATTTTAGCATCATAAGGACACTGTTTGGTCCAGGCATCATAAGATTTTAGACTTCATGCTTCTTTGGTTATTTACAATGTTGTTCCAGATTTATGTCTGAAAACGTGTCGTTTATACTGCAAATCTTTATTTATAAATCTATCAAATAATAGTATAATCGTAAGTAGGTTTGAACAAAAGAGAAAGTAATCTAGTCTCAGAGTTTGTACTACTAATCCTAAAAGGGTTTTGTGAGAGTTGTTGAATCTAATAACTAAGGTTTGTATTGATAAATGAGAAAACACAGTTCAAAAAATGTCGTTGCAACCAGTAATCATAGATCATATATGCATCAATTCAGTAAATTATAATTGTTCTAATTAGATTGTCCGCTAGAGATCTGACTTAATTTTAGTTTTATCTTCTATTATCCGTAAGAGTTTCAAGAAGATGTAACAATTACGTAATCAAATCAACACAATAGATCCACACTAGACTTTGCTACTATAACAAATCAATTAAGTAACATTGATTCACAGGCAGAACACCAATCTGAACAGCATTGTAGTTTGCTAGTACAAATCTGAAGAGGCCAAACACATTATCAGTCTGACCGAAAAATTCACCCTCCTACATCCTTTATCCAACATTTTCTGGCTGCATCTTGTTCTTTTTATTTCAGTTGAATATATACTTTACTGAATAATAAAGAATCAAACTTGTATTTAGCTTCCAGAATTTTCTAGCACTTTCGCCGTAAGCTTCTGCAAGGAACTTCACCTAAATATTTTACGCCAGCCACCTTTTTATAGCCTTCCTACTTCATATACTTAGAATTAATCGTTCTCAAGTCTTGTTATCAAACATCAAGTATGTCTTCACCAAAAATGAAGAGTTACAAGCTTTGGAATTCAGAACACAATAAGTCATGACATGCTTTTGCATTTTCAAGTATTGGAGAGGCACACAAAGATACAAACTTAGTTATTGATTTCAACAAAGATGACTCAGTTGTGGTTCGCCTGATACTCGAAAATATATCAAAAATAGTAACAGATAAATTCCAAATTATTTAGTCTTCTTAGTAGCATCTGGTTTATGTAAAAAGATGATGATCAACTCCATTTCTTTTATTTTTGATGATTCGAGCATTCATCGGAGCTTCAGATTCTTCATTCTGATGACTTTGGATGACTGTTAGTTCCAATGGTTATGTAGTTCGGGAACGGAACTTTTCCTGCTTCGATAGATTTTACATCCTCCAAAAGATTTTGATACTGCAACTTCACTTCATCAACTGTTTTCCCTCCAACTGCTCTGGCAATGTTATACCAACGATCCGGAGTATCCTTGTCATAAACAGCTAATGCATTTTCAAATGTCTTGTTTTCCTTAGCAGTCCAGGATGAGCTACTACTACTACGAGACATCGAGCTAGATGCCATTTGCTTCTTCTTTGCTAATTTTACTACTCTTAATGGTCTAGCAGAAATATAAGAATATGGTAGACTGTGGATATCGTGGACGGAAATGGGAAGTATCGACAGGAGTGACACTAAAGGGAAGTTGAGATGGTGTGATATGAGAATGGAAGCTGTAGTGTCTGCCCTTTTATAGGGTATGTAAAAGTTTGAACTCGAAGTGCCTGCATAATTTCTCACTATTCTGTAGAATTATACTGATTTATTCAGTAAGGAATCGCAGTACGGAAAAAAGCAGTATGGTAAGAGCATCTCCTTCTGTCAATCTTCCAGGTAATTCCGGAATACTTACTGGTTTTGAAAACTGCAACCATTTATCAGGTCTGAAAATTGCCTTCATATCCATGTTTTTATCTAAAAGTTGTCTTCATATCCATCTTCTTATCTAAAAATTGCAGTTTAACTAAAACTTGTTCGGAGTTTAAAGAGTCAGAAAATGATCCAAGCTGAAGGAAATGTCTCTTTGAAACAACAATGCACATGAGTATCCATGGTAAAGATATCGAAGGACATCTTCCAAATGACGGTTGCTATCGGCATCAGTAAGTTTGTATCTTTACTTCAGCTATGTATCCTTGCTCCTTTTCTATGATACTGTACTACATTCTGTTTTTAGTATACAGGTTGATATCTTTGATGGCCTTTGAGACATGTTTGGGACCTCGATGCAAGTTGCCGGAACATATTCACACAAATCCTGGACAAACAACAAAAGGGTAATGGTGATCATTAAGTGACTATGACTTTGAAAAATTGAGTAAAGTGTCGCTGTGAGCTACATTCTTGTGCAGATTCATTGAAGGAACTTATTGCATAGTTATAACTAGAGGCATGCAGTGACTGATTATATATACCTTCATCTTTAAAGCAGTTATTTTAATGGATGCGCGGTCCTTAAAAGTTGAGGAATCATAGATTTTACCTTACAAAATTAGTGCTTGTGGCGTAGAAACTCATTCGTGTTTACATGGCCTCTACTCACATGCCTATCTTATCTCTACAACAAAGTTCCCTAACTTTATTTCAGAGAATCCCTGAAATGCAATGGGGCTAAGTTTTTCATGAGAATAACAATAAAAGATTCAGATTTGGATTTAACAAAGGTGAAAGCGATCACATGATCCATTGTCGTCCAGTGGTTAGGATATCTGGCTTTCACCCAGGAGACCCGGGTTCAATTCCCGGCAATGGAATTTTTTTTGAAACATTTTTCCCTTTTAAGTATTTTTTTTGTGGTTCGATCTGAAAAACTCACACTCTGGTTTAGAGTTACAACAGGCGTCAAGTGAAACAAGACCAGTCGAGTCACATATTCAGTAGAAATCTTTCATTCCATTAATACATATTGTACACAAGACTTGGTAACAGAGAATGGTTTTTGGTTCTATTAGGCTGACAGTTTTACATCCTAATACTTAAATGAGGCATTTGTGGCCTTAAAGTCCTTGTAAAGCGCATTGATCTGCTCCTGCGGGTTTCAACAAGGAATGAGCGTCAGTGAAGAAATAAACTCATCACAAGTCCAAATGGAACAAACTAGCATTGGAATTTAGATGAATGCATTGCACATACCTTGTAGTATTTGAGCAGTTGTGGCCTCTTGAGCTTGAATGTCGGAGTTATCAAGTCTCTTTCCATGTCAAACGGCATTGGCTCCAAATGAATAGCTTTCAGCATTTCAAAGCCTCTTAGCTGCAATGCAAGAGTGTGTATCTCAGTTTAGTCGAGCAAAAGGAGTTTTATTTGAGCAGGTGCATGAGAGGAGGAGATGATGAGTCTTACTTTGTGTTTCTGTCCTGTTGCATTGACTGCGTCTAGTATGTGCTTTTTGGCAACTGGGTTCTCACAAAGGGACTTGAAGTCTCCAGTTAAGTCATTGTTCCGTGCCCATTCCTCTAGAGGAGCTCTTTCTGGCACTGCCACTGCAACTAGGAAGGACTCGAAGCTGTTCCCATAGACCCAAATCTGCAGGACAAAGCAGAATGCTGAGAACATGTGAATAGTATAAAGTTATACACCAAGGATCTGAGCTGAGTTGCTTACAGATGATATTAGAGGGCATTGCGAGTAAGCTCCTTCAACGGTCTCCACTGATACATACTCTCCTTGTGATAGCTTAAAGATATTCTTCTTCCTGTCGATGATCCTCAAAGACCCATCTGGTTGCCACTCTCCAATGTCACCTACAAGCATTCTCATTAGCTTCTAGTAGAGTTGAAAAAATTATGGGAGGTATGAGGGACTTCAGTGATCAGTACCTGTGTGGAACCATCCATCAACCACAACTTCATCAGTAAGGTCCTGACGCTTGTGGTAGCCAGAGAACAAAGTCTTTCCCCTCAGGCAAATTTCTCCTCGTGGCACGTCAGAGAGCGCATCATATCCCATTTGGGGAACTGACTCGAGTCGAGCTTCAATGGTTGACATTGGCACTCCTACTGTCCCAATCATAGGCCACACATTGCCTATTGACGTGAAGCAGCCCCCACAGCTTTCCGTCAGACCTGTTGTTAGATAATTAGCCAAAGTCATCAGTTAAAAACATACCGTAGTGAATTGATATGCTCGAGTTGAGCTTGTAATGTACCCATTGTAATAAAAAAACATACATCTCGGAAACAGAAGCCATACTATATGAGGTGCAAAAGACTTACCATATCCTTGTGACAGGATTGAGCAACTGGTGACTCTGAAAAATTCCTCTACATGTCTTGGCAGAGGTGCAGCTCCAGATAACAAAACGCGGACTCGTCCTCCTAGTCCTAGTTTGATCTGTGATTGCCATAGTCAAGTGGCAAAAATTTGAGATCCATTAAATTGTTCACAGAATGTGGATTGATACTCACCTTGTCGAAAATTAGCTTGTCAAGCCGAGGAGCTGCCTCATGCTGCATCAGTCCCTTCTCCAAGTTGCCTAGTTTACTGTGTCATCAAGGAATTCAAATTTTTAAAAATGGATCAAGCTAAAGAAGATGTGACATGATCTCTAAGCAGAAACTTACTAGCTATACGCGTAGTCGAACAATGTTTTCCTCAATGTGCCTCCAGCAGCAATTTTATTATTCATTCCTTCATGCAGAAAAAATATACGTTCAGATTCATTTTTATAAAACAGGAAGAGAAAGTCAAGCTGGAGCTATTCTTTATACCCATGTATATGCGTTCAAAAACTCGAGGAACTCCGCAGAAAATAGTTGGCTTAAACTCCTGGATGTCATCAATCAAGTACCTAACGTCCTGCAGCCATTTTCAGGAACTCAGTTATTCAGGATTTGGCAAGCTCTTAAATTGTGAAGCCAAATGCACTCAAGAAAAATAGGTAACTTTATAGTCAGGTCATGATCTTACTCCTTGCCAGAATCCAATAGAAGCACCCTTGTAAATGCAGTAAGTCTCCATTATCTGATCAAATACGTGCGCCAGCGGAAGAAATGAGAAGTACGAGTCCTCTTCGGAAGCCTGCAAAGTCAAACAATAAGTAACCTGAGTCCTCCAACAGGATCAATTTTATATGCTTAATCAGTTCAACTGGTCTGAATCAGAATGGTAATGTAAAGAATTTATTACCTCTTTATCTGTTTCACTGAGTAGCTTATCCACAGCCAGAACTTCTGCAATGATAGCTCCACTGGTAATGATTACACCCTTTGGCTCTCCTGTCGTCCCACTCGTATACATTATGGTGCTAATGTCAGTCTCGTGTTTTGGAGGAAGCTCGCAGTCCAAATTTCCCTGAAAAATAAGTATCGCGAGGTTAGAAGTCAATTGCTTTACAGCTTAAAATTTTTCGAGTCTCTCACCATTTGAAGAAACTCGTCCCAAGAGTAGCAAGATGCACCATGCTCTTCAGCTTCTTTCTTTTGGGCATCTGTTGCTTGCGAAAAGCTGACAATGGCTGATCATAGAAAAAGGGTAATATCAGTTTCTGACTGACCTTCAGGGTCATTTGGATTCATACTGGAGTACACTGTAAAAGAGTAAACCTACTTTTGAGGTATGAGTTGCACCTTGGCAGGCATGCCAGAATCTGCGCAAAAATATAGCATCAGCTAAGGCACTAAATTACCCAGATGGTATAATCTATGAACAAGAAATAAAAACATACAGATGAGATTTTGGTATCTTGAACAAACGCAATGGAGACTTCAGCATGATTGATATGAACTCGACCGCATTGGCACCTTCAAAGCCAAAAAGAGCTTCAGTTAGAAAAAAATGATGCAAGACTTCCAGGCATGAAAATTGTAGCTGACTTACCAAGACTGTCATAGAGCGGCACATAGGATATAGCTTGACTATTACAAGCCTGCATTAGAAGAAAACAACTAATGTTCGTTAATCTTCAACCTTGGCAATTTGTTCAAAATGTGGGCAGGGGAAGGGAGTCATGTGTACCTCCATGGCGATGATCCACTCTGATGTATTAGACCCGTAGATACCACATCGGCCACCCTACACAACAAAATGGTGAATGTGTGAGGTAACTGTGTAATGAATATAATTTCCATAAGGACTTGGTTTATGAGATTTTCTTTAACTTTGCTAAAAAGAAGTGTGCTACAAATGTATACTGTTTTCACTTACTGGAGTGGCGCCACAGCTTCTCATAGCGGAGCCAATGCGGACAGCTGCATCATGAGCTTCTTGATATGTTTGCCAAGTATACGGGCCACCCTGTAACTGAATATAGTTAGATAGCTGAAATTTACTTGTCGGCATGGGAAAAAAGGATGAACAGAAGAATACCTTCCCATCGACTTTCTGGCGTCTCCCTAGCATGTGATTTTTCGGATTTTTCTTGGCTGCATTGCTGCCAGAAAACACATAAGGGTTAACTGCATTAGTACTAGAACAACAGACATTGAATCAAAATGTCTCTTTCAAATAGTTTTAACCCTCATTTACATTTCACCCGATCTATCAAGATCATCGACATTTTCAAGGACACCATTTTATTGTAGAAGAAGTTAAAAACTAAGCAAGTAAAAGCAGCATTACCTGAATAAATCCCAAGGAGACGCAAGCCCTTTAGGCACCTCAAGCAACCCATCTTTAGCATAAATACACCTGTAAACAGGTCCAGCAGATGGTTTCCTCTCAGTTGCAGGTCTACCCTCTTCAACTTTTACAGTGTAGCTCCCCATCCTTCTCTTCTTCAACTTCAAATTTCAGCTCTCCAGTATTGCCAAAGTCTGATGAAGAAAGCAGAATAAAGAAATGAATCCTTTTGTAATGAAACCACATAATGAATGAGAGGAGTTAGTTGAGCTTGCATAACTGCAGCATTAATTTCTTAGGCTCTACAACTCTGCAATTATTTAATAAATATTATCTAATACCTTCTTAGGAGGCTTTTTATTGTGATAATGCCATGTTTGTCCATCTGGGCTGGCATTGCAGATGATGCCCCATTAATTAAGGTAGCTGAAGCTGCACAAAGTTAGGTGTAACTTGATCCTGAAAGTCTGCAAATCTCCATCAAAACAGTCATCCATTCTTCAGGACACAAACCTCCAACCAACACTACATGTTACAATTATGTCATTACAGACTTCTAAGTTCTAACGAAAAAAAGTTATATATGCAGCAAGATATTTTCAACATAAGCGGTGAAATGCTACAAGTTGGTCTATTCCATGGAAGCTAAAACTTCATCCTAGACGCGTTGTGTTATCGGTAATGACTTATTGAGTGACACAAAATAGTCTGAAAACATTAAGTATATACCTACTATCCATTTTCTCAGCTCTTCAAGCTCCCATTAATGGCCGTGGCCCCCTTCATTACATTCCAGCACAATTAATGGCAGATCATAACTCCCAATGCATCAGAATCAGACTCTAGAGGATATATATATACATTATTCAACAGTGCATAATGACAACCTTTTTAAGGTAAAAATGACAGGTATATTAAGTAACACTGAGGCACATGAGACTTACATTAGGACCTGGAATTTGCTGCTAAAGAGTTTGCACGTCAACTTCGAGATTTCCAAAGTTCAGAATGAAAATCTTCACTGGCTGTTTTCTGCAACATAAAGGAAACAAAACAGGCCTCGGTGGAAAATTTTAAACATCAGGAAATTTGAATTAAACAAATATGTAGATCATTAATCGTATACTTATGCTATAAAACTGTTACACTGGGAAAGCTTGTTGATGGAAAGAATGTGAAATAATCACCACTCGAAAATAACTTAACAAGACTAAACTATACAGAGACTGGAGGCATATTGGGAATGGTTGTGAGGCTAAGATACCAGTTCCTTTGAAAAGAGGTAACGAAATGAGAAGTTGTGAGGGATCCATTGGATGTTCTTCCATAACTTGGCACGCTGTCTTTGCTTAATGCTTTTTCTGAAAGAAGTCGGTAAGAATGGCTCAAGAAACTCCATAAATCCAGCAGCATTTAGGCCACAATCCTTGGAAAATAATTCAAGGGTCTTTGGCAGAAGAATCTTGTGCTCCTTGTGTACTCTTAGTGCTAGTTGTACATAGTCATCTTTAGCCGCTTCTAGCTCCTGGTATACTCGTACTGGTGTGTATACTCTAACCTGAAATAATTTCAATGGTAAAAGCAGATACTATTAGTTTACAACTTCAGTGCTTCATGCCAAAAAGTCATAGGAAGCAAATAAGCAACTTATTTAAGCAATGGGCATACTGCAGGATCGGAATGGCTTCCAGCACAAAGGGCAAAGTGTAACAAAGGTTCTGTATGGTCAATTGCAAACAGTCGTCGTGGATCGTTCACTTTGAATTTTGTCTTTGGGAAGAGGAAGGAATGAAGCCACTGAAAAGAAGATTAACGTAGATGTCAGCCTAAGATCAAACTAAGCTACGAATGTAGAATGCTCGCAACGGAAATGGAATTACTTGTCCTGGGCGAGGCAAGCGGCATCCTAGAAGCGACCTTTGAATCATTTCCACATTTATTGTCTGGCCACCAATGGTATAAGCAGCCTGGATCAAAAACAACTCTTAAGAACTTGATTTGATAGGAAAGCACATTTTCATATCTCAGAGTAGCTTGGCCACTAATTATTTTGGAATTCATGTAGCTCACCTTGAGAACCAAAGACATCCTTTTCAAATTATTTTCTGGTACACCATAGACTAAGAATGCCTGCAAGGACAGAAGCAGTGGTGGTTCATCAGCTAAGGGATATCAGAAAAAGAATATAAAGATGTTAGAAGTCGAGTATTTCTATACATGCATAACTAGTGCATTGTGCACATTTATCCAAAAAGCTAGTTTTTGCTGGTGTTTCAACTTCATTGGATCGACCTTATCCAGCCGTAGAACTAGAGCCCTGAAAACAGATGCTATGTGTGAGTATAATAAACCAACAATTTGTATGAAATCAGATGAATAAATGGTTGCCTGAATCGCTGAAGCATGGGATCGATGTCTCTAAGCTTTTCACTCTCCCGGCAAATGTTCTTCACTTCTATCATTGAGCAGTAAGTTCCACTGAACCTCAACTTCTCTTTGACAAGTGAATTCTCCAAATGGGATCCCAAAGATTGAGCATTCCACATTTCAGTGGCATTCTCAGGAGAGAACTGGTCCATAGCGGATGAGAAGGAGAATGGAGAGCATCGATCATGATCGTTCAATGGAGGTTCGGCAAGAGTGCAATATATCACTGAAATGCACTTGATCATCTCTTCAGATAGCCAGTTAGGTGTCTCCGGAACATTGACAACCTGGATACTGCAGTCTGTAAATTCACAATGCTTGGCATGGTTGATACCACCTGAAGTCGCTTCCTGAGCCTGTTGGCCAAAACATATCAATAACAATAAATTTGTTTGGCAAGTCTAATAATGCCATCAAAGAGTATATAACCCAAAACCCACATAGGCATGTTAGTTTACCTCAAAAAAATACAAGGGAAGAGACTGATCAGATCTTGCAGTCTCAGCTACAACCCGCTGAATCGTTTTAACAGCAAAATGCTGAGAGAGTGAGGAATGTGTGCGGTTGATACTTGAATCCAGTATCTTCTGTTCTCCCCAGTTCTCAGTTCCTTTCTTTTCTGAGTTCTGGAGTATTGAACCATCTAACATTTCCTGCTTATTTACTTTGGTTGTCTTGATACCCCCATCACAGCGTTCTGAAAGAAATCTAGCAGAGTTGAACTGCATTTCTAGATCCTTGTTACAATGATGAAATATGTTGATCAGCATGACGGCAAGAGAGACTGAGCTTAGCATCTTTGGCCGTCTTCACATCCTTATACTCGATGTGTTCTGAGAATAATTTAGGAGATTTTGGCTGATACTCATATTTATCAGACATTTCTAGAAACTTCTGATCAGCAAAGTGGCATGAGTAGTTTAGCTGATTATCTCCTCTACTAATATCCCTTCCTGTAGCTTCTGACAAGAACCTTGCAGATGTTGACTGAATCGCTGTGTCATTGTTATACATATGTGAAACTTGTTGATCGAATTTCTTCCGGTACAGAGAAAGAAGATGTTGCTCCAGCTGCATCACTTGCATCTCCAGTGATGCGATTTCATTGATCAAATCCTCTGCAGGCTTTACGCAATAACAAAAGTCAAATGAATTAGTCGAGGGCGTTGCAGGACATGTTTTTTCAATATGAATAAATAGAGCCCAATTCAAGACTATTGGTGCTTGTTCTATACTTTAACTAGTTACTACCTTTTGCTGGTCTGCTCCACAAGCTTCAACTTTGGGGGATTGCACTTTCAAAGATTCGGGGATATGGGTTTGTTGTCCCATGCCCTGCAATCAAGAAAATTCACAAAACAATATGAATATACTAGCTATAACAGAGACAGCCCAGAAGAGTGTTAGCTTAGCTACAGCAAAAAACAATTAGCAAATCCTTCTGTTTTGCTGGACAAGGTATGAACCTTCTCACCAGTTTTTGCCTAAGAAGAGCTGCGAAAATGCACTCCTTAACATCTTCGCCAAGTTTTATATCTGGTGCATCACTGTCAAAATCCAACCAGAAGCCAAAACTGAGTCAACGGCGGACAACAGACATTCTTTCAAACTTGCCTAACGCACCTAAAGCCTACTAGTCTTCCTAAAAGCTCAAAATTGTTATCAGGGAATGATCACATTTTTGACAACTTATGGTTTCAGCAATGTTAGAAACACAAAAAATGGAGAAATGAGAAACCGAACCTAAAATTGTGTTTGGGGGCTTTATCCTCCATGAACTTCAATAATGGCTTCAAGGAGCTACCCCAACTCATTCCATCCCTATTCATAACTACACAGCCAATGGCTTCCACCTACTTTTCAACTATCACCACCACTCAGAAAGGCATCAACTTCTGTTGAAAATCTTGGCACTGAACAGAACAATGAAAATGGAAAACAAATCACACACAGCCTGCAGACAAGTGCATTAATTATAATAACAAGGGATCAGTGTCCACACTACACCACAAGCAAACAAAGATGAGGAAAGTGAGAGATCAAACAAACCCACCTGGATTTTTCTCATATACTAGTGGGTTTTGACAAATACCCAGATCATAAGCTTTAACAGCTACCAGTACTACCAATCTATGCCTCAAAGTCAAAGACCTCAAACATCATCAAGCCAACATATACCCACACTAAAGAAAAAATTACGAACCCTCTTCTCAGTGGGGTCTTCTTTTTCACCAACCTTTAAAAAGCTTTTTCTTTTCTTTATGAGGGAGGGGTGTATGAAAATACAAGGCAGCAAATAAGGCCCTGTGGAACTTTCAATTGATTGGGAAAAGTGGCACTAGGAAATTGACATCATTAGATGACAACAGCAATGTAAGCCAGCTTGTGCAAAAGGCTTTATTTATAGTTTCTTTTTTCTTGGATCCCTTTGACTCTAGCCAACTTTGTAGTCAATTTTGTTTCTATGAAAAAGTTGAACCCTCTCTTCTTTCCCTTCTATCTTGTCACCTCATTTCATTACCACTAATTCAATCCCTTTACAGTTCATCAGATTTTGAGTGTAAAATAAGCTTATGGGTATCAATCATTTAGTAAAATTTCCTCAATTTCCCCTCCAAGAATCCCTCCTTGATTCACTCTAATAATCAAAATGTGATAGCCTGATCAATCTGCTACAGCAGTAAAATTCAATATCAACACTGTTACTTTGTTTTATGGGCAGATCTGGCTTTTGCAACCTTTTTGCTTGAGCAGTTGAGCAAAGTCTAGTAATAGCATAAAGCTCACATAAGGAACTGTGCACCTAATGGAAGATGGGTGAGTGAGTAAAAATGGGAAGAAAGGTAAAGCAGAGGCCTCAAAAGGGATGAAAGTTGAAAGGTCAAAGCAATTTAAAAGCTATGCATGCAAATATGCAATAGGTATGTTTGCATGATAATGTCTGGTGGAATGATCAGTGTTATAAATCTGAATGACAATAAAGTATATCCATGGAACCTCACCTCCCTTGAAATCTGCAGCAACAACAATGAATAACTAGCCATGCAAAAGGAAAAGGTTGCAACTTTTACCTTTTTCATGTGGTGAGGAGTTCAAGCCCAATCATGCTGCCCTCTAAGCCTGTAAAATGAAGAACAACAACAACACTGACATGAAACATTGTAAGAAGTTTCTTATCTGATTTTTATGACAATAGTTGTAAATTAAATGAATGATTAGGATTTCGAATGAGAGTTAATAACCCTGGGGAACATTTGTGTTTTCAAGTACATTCAAAGGTTTCATAGCATTTTTGAAAGCTGGGAAACTTCAAATAAACATGGGAAGCTTTGATTTCCTGCATTGAAATGAGGTAATCTTGTTTAAACCCGTACTAAAATAACTAAAACAAACTTCAATGACATTGAATTTAGCAGTAGTGACAAGAATCTTCTTTTCTAAGTAAAGTGCAGAGATTAAGTCATTACAAAGTGAAGTAGATGACAAAGAAAAAACATATGCACATGGGGTTAATGTCTATCTGACTATACAAATATTACAGAGGTCAATTATCCGTTCAATAGATTTATTATATATTCAAGTTTGAAGTTTAGTGTACACTGGACACTGAACAGTGGGAGCTTTGATATTATAAACTGCAGCGCAACAAAAGCCGCATACTTCTCCTATGTTGCTATTGTATTTGTTCGTATAAATTTAAAATTTAAATGTAATAATATTGATAATTCATTGACGTGTGAAGCCTATATCCATTGTTTGCACATATGCTATAAGATATCTGTGTAAACAATCACGGAGTACTAAGTAATGTATAGACAACTAGGCAGAAAATAAATAATAGGACTTACAATGTCTAAATTCCACACCTTTGTAACTGAGGACCGTGCAAAACAAGCTGCTCAGCCAGTGTATGAATCGGACGGCACTGTGGCACACATGATTTAATGCCACAGCTGTTGTAAGTTGTAAAATTTGCCACAGCTTTTTCGGTGATGTGGCCTTGAATTAGTTTAGCAGAGATCTTCAAGGAAGAATGGTCACTTAGATGGTTTTCAAATTCATGTTTCTGCATCAGCAAAAAAAACCATTAGTTTGATTTTAAGAAACGATCAATCTCGACAGAGCCACAATGTGAAATAAAAAGGATGCACTGCAAAGTGCAAACAGTATCAAATGGTGAATATTGTCTTTGTCCTAGGTCCCTAGAATATAAAAAAATCGTGTGCAATGAACATTGCTGACGGTGACAGTGTACTATCAGCAATGATGCAAATCAATTATAGTTCAATGAAGACAAATTTTGTAGGCGCGGTCATGTGAATAATTAATGCAATGAGCATGGAAGGGGTACTTTGAGGATCACAAATGAAGTAGAGGTTTGGCTTTCTACTCGTAGTCTATAATGATCACGAGATTCTTGTTGGTACAACTTAGCGGACAATAGTTTGTAGATACATTAAAACTTGTGGAGAGCTGACACAACGATAAGTAAAATTAAAGATGCATTGAGTAATATTTGGGAAATAAACTAGAGAAGTCAAGATTTAGATAAGAAATATATTAAAGAAGCAAGTTTCACGCATAATTCTAAACCACAGATCAAATGACTGTTGGTGTGAAAATTAGCGTTAAATAGTAACATGATATTTACCTTTCTTTTCATCAAACCTCTTTGTTGTTGGCAAGTCCATTCTCTCATTACTGCTGGCATTGCACATCCAATAAGAAATGGCCACAACAGCAACTCCTTGTCATGGACTTTACTACATATGTTCTGATATGGGCATTGGGAAGGACAGTAGAGTGCGCCAAAGAAGAGCTTCCAATACACCCAGAGGCTCTTTCCTGAACTGGAACTTGGAATCAATCCAGATATAGCACCTTGCATGTGGAAATAATTAATGGCTATCAAGCATCTAATGATATTCCCATTGAGACATTTATACAAAGAAAATTCTTAAGAGGGTTAACTTAAACACTTTATGGGCATTCTCCATCAACCAGAACTGTCCAACATGAAATTGACAATTCTGGAAAGATGTCCCCTCTTCTTACCTTTGGCATTTCGCCATTCAGGTGCTACCTACTGGTCCACGAATCTTTGGAACTTCCATTTATTAATCATATGGTCCTCACTTATCCCGCCCACAGGACTCTTGATTGGTAATAGTTGTGTCATTCCACATTCCAGAAAACAATGTATCATACCGACGCCTGTACTTTTGAATGTTATTATCTTCCTCCGTGTCTTGAATCCAACATCTTCCAAGTACAGCAGCCTGAGTTTTCATATTGGATATGTTTGCTGATATGATACTCTCTTTTCTTCAATACATGTTACTATAGTCTGTAAATAAACTCACAAAGCTGCAGCATTCAATCCAGCACTCGAGTCCATTTTACGTAGAGTATACAAAACATCTATACAACTGTAAGATAGCGTTAAAAAGGATAAAGGGTCTGCACATGAGAGCATAATCCCTTCCGTCCGCTGCATTTTCGATTCCGTTCGTCGCTTCTTAAACCCTAAATCCCCAAACTGAGTTTAGGTCTCCAAACTGAAGTTTACTGCTGAGTTCCTACTTTATCTAAGTTTAAAATATATTTTCATTAATCATATTTTCCGGTATAAATTTAATTATTTATCTAAATTCCTACTTTATACTTCAAAATTAAAAATATTTTTAAAATTCATTCTAATTACATACCAATCAATTATTTGAGAAACTTATTAGTAGCCTTAGTTGGGTGAAATTTATTTATTTATCACAGATAAAGCGTCAGTTTTTTTTGAAGCTAAAATTCATCTCCCAAATACTCCTGATTTTATAATTAAATAAATAAAAATATTTCAGTTAGTTATTATTTACTTTAACAAGATTAGTATTAATGCATACTACTTTATTATATATTTGCAATAAATATGTACTTGTGAATGATATTTATAAATTAATATATAATAAAGTATTTTAATTAGTGTCAAAGTTAGTATTTAATAAAAATAGCAGAGGTACAATGGGGATAGAAAATATGGCTTCATTTTGTAACCGTCGATAGCTTTATATATAGTAGAGATTAGATTTTTATAAGAAAAAGAGGTTTTGTGAAACGATAAGACAAGATATTAATCATTGATTTTGATAACCTAACGGTTGAGTTTAATTATTTTTAATTAAACCAGGGGACAAGTTTGCACAAAACACAGGACGATTGAAAATATTATTTTTAAATCTCATCCGTTAGATTGAGAAAATGAACGAAAGAGCTAATGTCATAACGTCTCACAATTATTTAAATGTAAAACATGAAGCTAATAAATAAGCGCACAAATGTGCACTAATAAACTAGTTGGAATTAAAGGAAGAAACAAATTTACCCAGAGCACGGAGGTAAATTAGAAAAAAGTGAAGGTGAGAAGTTAATAAATGAAAACAGAAAAAGTGAATATAACTATTTTTTATTAAGCGAATAAATAATTGTTGAGTGAAATAGTCTGATTTTGAATAACTGGAAAGCCAATCTTCTTGACAAACCTATTGACCGAAGCTTGTAGTAGCTTACAGCTTTCTAGCTTTCTGATGTTTATGTCTAAAATCCATGCTTACCAGAGCTGCACTTATAAGTGCGCACTGATATGGTTTTACTGTACTGGCAAAACGCCTTGGGCGGTGGGGGAACACATTAGTTCGCTATGTTTTCAAAGAAACTGTGAATGTCTTTCTAGGTACCTCAAACCAAAGAGATTCTTGACATATGAATACGAATAGAATTATTTACCAACAGCTGAGAAACAGTCTGCTAGAAAACCATACAAACCACATAATGTGCGCCTTAGTGAAACTTGAACTGAACATATGTGTTTCATTTGCATCAAGTACCATCAACATAGGGACCCACAGTGGCACTCCACCAAAACAAGCTATGGCAGAGTCTTGATTAACATTCACACCCAGTTGAACGCTGCTGGCTGCTGCCTGCAACGTCAATTGTGTCCGGAAAGTATCTGTACAATTTAGAGATGTGAAGGTCAGTGTTAACACATCTTTTCTATCTATATATCAAAGCATAAGCATATGATTGATTATAAAGCTTACATCTCTTCCTCCTCTCCGCTCTTGAGGGCATTCTTGGCTATACACTGGAATGCTTCTTCAATGTTGATTCCCTCCTTAGCGGAAGTCTCAAAGTATGGGATGTTACCTTTTGATGCGCACCAAGCACGAGCCTTCTTTTCTGATACCTGAAAAATCAATAATATCAACATATCAGTAGCAGTACAGTGGAATCAATGAATAAGGGTGCTCTAACAAGAGTAACATATAGCATACCACTCTACTGTTTCCACCATCCAAATCAACCTTGTTCCCTAGAACAACAAATGGGAAGTTATCTGGATCTGAAGGACTCGCCTGGAAAATACAAGTGCAACACAACCTTCTTAGGTTTACATTATGTAAGAAGCTGAGTACTTAAAAGTTAGAACGCCGTGTATCAAGTTATAAGATACATCTACAAGATGATGTGGTCAATTTGAGTTACCTCGTGTTGTTAATGGAAGATATATCTAGTAAATATAATACAAACACTGGCGGAGAACAGGATTTGTGGCTGACTGCTTAAAAGAATATGCACAAACATCATGTGCATAACAACATCAAGGAGGGCGTAAGAGACAAGAAAACAGACAAACACGAGCATTATGCATCATGTCAACCCACCATACTCAACTGCCTACTATAGAGGAATGTAAAATTGAATGATACCTGAATAAGGAACTCCTCTCTCCAGTTGTTCAGATTCTCAAAAGACTTCATTACATTTACATCATACACAAGGACACAACAATCAGCCCCGCGGTAAAATGCAACCCCAAGACTCTGGAATCTTTCCTGACCAGCGGTGTCCCAAATCTATCATAAATACAAATAAAATTACTGGCGAATTCACATTAAACTATTTTATAATGGAAAGCCAATTGTTGAAACTAATGTTTCCGAACCCAAAAACCATTTCTTGATATGAAATGACTCCACTAATCCCTTATGAGTTATCACTATCAGTACATGTGATAATGAAAAAGACATTTGTTTTTGCACATAACGAAAAAAACTTTGATCCAGCAAACCATGACCAAGACACACCTTACGGACAAGGCCTGACACTAATAATTATACACTTACTTGCAAAGTGAAGAGCCTGTCTTCAAACTGCACTTCCTTTGTCAAAAAATCCGCCCCAATAGTTGCTTTATACTGATTGCTGAACTTTTTATTAACATATCTAAAAGTATTTGGTTAAAGAACAATGACAACACCGTTATCTTTCTAGATAAATGACATCGAATTCGATACACCCTTTCGATGATGCTTCTTTCAATCAGGTTACATTACCACTTTCCATGCACAAAGTATCGAAATCCAAGAAACTACGTATAACGATTAACGAAAAAAATCTACCATACAAAGGATACTGGTTCATCAAAGAGGTCTTCCCCACCCTGCAAAACGATAACAAACACCCAATTAAACAACATCTGATTTCAAAATGAGCACATCACAAAGCAAGCCCTAGATTGAAAACCCAATCTCCCTTAAACAAGAAAGCTCAAATCTTAGACCCGATTCTACACTAAATTTCCCAAATTTCATCATCAAACAACCAACAATCAATCAAGGTTTCCCAATTGACTCAAATCCCCGATCAATCTTCCGAACCCCCAATTCGAATCTGACCCAGATCGGATCTCGACCTAATTGAAACAACTTTTAGCGGCAACAGCATTCGTTTACCGATTAAAAGAAGTGAAATTGTTCTCACCCGCTGTCGCCGAGGATGATGACCTTCAAAAGCGTTCTTCTCCTGGAAGGCATTCTCGTTCGATATCTGCGATGCGATTGAAGGATAGAGAGAGAAAGTGACCACCTGAAATACGACGACTCTTTTCGTATCCCAAACCTTCCAGTCCTGCGCCAACCTGTATTTGACCAACAATTAAAAAAATATTAATATTTATTTGTAATTTATTTTTAAATTACTTTATCATATGCAAGAGATGGACAAATCAGTGATGTGAAACGCGACCCGATAGTTGATCCGGCTATATCACTGGGTTATTGGGTTAGAGGGGTAACCCGGGTCGATCATGGATCAATGCTTATATCAATAATATAATATTTAAATGTATATACAAATTCAAAAATATATTTATCAATTTTAATTCTCATAAAGTGTTAAGTAAATGAATTCAAAAGTATATTTATCAATTTTAATTCTCATAAAGTGTTAAATAAATGAATTAGGTCGGGTGGTTAGAGTTTCTAAAGCATTGAAAGGGATCGTTCGAACCTTAACGTAAGAGATTTTTGGAAAATTAAAAATTCGTTCAATTGGTCGGGTTTAATAACACCGGGACAAATCCAAGGCGGAGATGCACGTGAGTACTTGAATCTATGGGAATTAGTTTCTTAAACTCTCGCTCTTGTTCTATTGAATCGTGTTTAAAACTTGAATTTCATAATCTCAACATTTCGATATATTGATCGTTGATTCAAGTCCATAATAATGTTTACCTAAGCAAATATGTGTTTGGCACTCTCGCACATGAAACACTGCCCAAAACAAATAATTCTAAATCCTAAACCTCCTAAGTTCAACTCTCGTTCCTTCCTAAGCCATTTAAAATTCAGAACATAACATAGGAAAATAATCGAACATAGCAAACAAATACTTCTTTATGCATGAAAAAATTTAGTTTTGCATTACAATCAAACCTAGGAAATCCGTGAGGATTTCCACTACAATAAAACTACTCACTCATGGTGAGTTTACAATTGATCATGTCTGGTTTTGAAAGTAAATACATAAAATAAAAAGTAATGTAATAAAACAAGAAAAAATAGAGTAGACGTTGCTGGAGTTTGGTGTGGAAATCCATGGTGCTTCCTCAAGCATCTTGTCGTCAAAACCTTCAGAGCAGCCTTGAAAATCCTCTTAAAAACCATTCTTGGCTTATTCATATTGAACCGCTTAATAATCTTTCTTGTATAATTTGATTGATGCACAACTATCCCAATTGACATGTGCTAAATGTGTAATCCGAAGCAGTACTTTGTTTCCCCAAGGTGTTTCATTTCGAATTCCCTTTAAGATATGAGATACTTCTCGAATCTCCTCAGTAGTCCCGATGACATTCAAATCATAAACATAGACAACGATAATCACACATGTAGATATTTTTTTCTTAATGAAAATGCATGGACAATGGGATTGTTAACATATTCTTTATTTGACAAATAATCGCTTAATCGATTATATGACATGCGTCCATGTTGTTTTGATCCGCATAAGGATCTTTTAACTAGACAGAATATCATTCTCTAGGTTTTGAACTTGATGACTCAGGCATCTTAAAACCCTCAAGAATTTTCATACAAATTTCGGTGTTAAGTGATCCGTATAGATAATCTGTAACAATATCCATAAGATGCATATTAAGTTTATCGTGAACTGTCAGACTAATCAGGTATTTGAACATAATTCTATTCTTACAGGATAATACGTTTCTTCAAAATCGATACCGAGTCATTAAGAAAAACCTTGTGCCAAGTCTACCATTGTATCTTACAATCTCTTTTTTCTCATTTCATTTCGTACAAAGACCCATTTATATCCGATAAGCGTCACATTCTTAGGTGTGACTACTATAGCCCAAAGACCTTATGCTTGTTAAGAGAGTCTAGTTTAGTTTCAACTGCTTTTTTTTCACTCATTTCAATCATGTCGATTTTAACATTCAGTAATCGACACTGGATCGGGATCTCCATCATTTTTCGTTCATGATATCACATGCCAACCTATATGAATGTTCACATTCTGATTCCAACTTATACCCAAATTTGCATAATTGATTGAGATATCTTTATTCTCATCATCCTGTATTTATACAGGAATTTGTTCACCTATGATGGGAACGTCAGACTTATCTGCCCCTTTTACATTTCAAGAATTTTTATTTTTGTAACCAAGTGGCCCACCACATTTTAAGCGCGTTGTGCTTTCATGACTAACTTTAGTTTCGGATTTTCCTTTTAAAATTTCAGTTTGAAATGGAGCATTCTCAGTTGATATATGAGATTTTGTCATTCTCTTTGCGTCACTAAATGCATCAGGAAGTTTATTTGTTATATCTTGCAAATGCAATATCTTTTCAACATGCCTTTTACACTCTTGTGTGTAAGGATCAAGGATTCAAGATGCACTAACATTGACACATATCAGGTGATTTCTCTTTTCATTTGTATTCTTTTTTCCCCTAACAGCGGGGAAACTTCCTCACTAAAATGTCAATCGGCAAAACGTGATGTGCAAACATTGTCAGTTTGAGGTTCCAAGACTTATTTGTGTACCCATCTTTCTTCTTTGGGGTGGTTCAGTAGGTACATAATCGCACAACCATAAACCCTCTAATGGGATATATGTGGTACTTGACCAAACACAATTTATTGTGGAGGGTACTCATGATATGCACTCGTTCTTAAATGAATCAAGTCTGCATTATGCAATATTGCATGACCCCACACTAATATGAGAAGCATTATTCTCATTATTAATTGTCCAGAAATAAGCTGAATGCATTTTAATCAATGATTCAGCAAAACCGTTTTGTGTGTAAACATGTGCTACAAGATGTTGACAACTATCCCCACCGACATACAATAATCATTGAGTGTCTGGGATGTAAACTCTTCGGCATTATCAAGCCTGATTTTCTTAATTGTATGATTCAAAAACTGAGCTTGAAGTTTGATCATCTGAGCAAGTAATATGGCAAATGCCAGATTACGGGTTGATATGACATACATGTGACCATTTGCTAGCTGTGTATATAAATATCATAATCAAAATGGTCTACAAGGTGGGTGAATATGCCACATATATCACCTTCAGTGCGTTTTAAAACGCAAGTGATTATGCTTCAACCTTTCCTGGTGAAGGTCTTATGATTTACTTTCCAAGAGAACAAGCTTTACATGATAATGTTTTTCCTTGAGGGATCCTCTAATCCTTCAATGAATGCGCACGTGTATTTAAGATAATCTTTCGCATCATAGATGTACAAGGATGACCCAATCGGTCATGCCTTATGCTTTGTAATGCAATCCCTTAGGGAGCATTGGTAACTTCTCAAGTATATGTCTCTTTCCACACTTGTATGTTATGAGTAGCATATATTTAATGTTACCTTCAGTCACAGACTCTGTATCAAAACCATGCGAATATATATCATTGAAACCCAACATGATTCTTTTAGATCTTTACGAAAATAAGACATTGTTCATCATAAATATTGTCCTAATTGGAAATAAAAAGTTTGTCTTGATAGTCCCTTCTATTAGGTCTCCTGACCTGATATTTTATTCACAATCGTTTGTGTTGGTTTTTTCTCTAAGAAAAACTTTTCATCTCTTAAAATTGTATGTGTTGTTCCACAATCAAGGATACAAACATCTTCAATATTGATTCTTTTGTAAGTCCTGCCCTTTGCGTTATCCGTTTTAAAAAACTTGGCATAAACAAAAAAGTTAACTAATTTTGGAGAGTGACATTTGATGCATGGAAGGCTGATAGAGTCTTTTCACTCATGTCCGATTCCATGATCACCATTCCGCATAACTCAGGTATGCAACGACGCTACGCATCTTGGAATAATAGTCACTCACAGTTTTAAAATCTTGGAATCTCATAGTATTCTATGAATCACGATACTTTGAGAGAATCACATCTTTCTGATGATTGTATTGATCTTTAAGACTATCGCATAACTCATGTGAATCATCCACCGCGAGGTGTTCATTTTTCAAGCTTTCATCAATGTGTCTTCTGATAAAGATATCAGAGACATAGCTTTATCACTCTCTGATGTAGTGTTGTCTGCATCTAATGTTACAGCTCTTTGCCTTATGTCTACCGTCCTCGGTTTGTAGTTCCTCCCACTTATATCTAGTGGCGCAAGTTTAAGCTTTACGAGATTGTTCTAGATGGTAACAAATGGAAAGACACAAGATATTTTATTAAATCAGTCTAAGACATACACATCATAAAAAAAGCATAAAAAGTAAACAGAGTTTGTATCATGTGGAACCCCCCCTTTTCATGGATCCATGGATCCCCCTTTGCAGCCGTTGATTGCATTTTCTGTTTGCATTTTGGACGCACCAGATTGTGCCAGCGCATTAATGAGCATGTGCAACTCACGTGTGCATTTCAAAAATGCAAACATGTGGCACAATCTGGTGCGTTCAAAATGCAAACAGAAAATGCAATCAACGGCTGCAAAGGGGGATCCATGGATCCATGAAAAGGGGGGTTCCACATGATACAATCTCAAAGTAAACAAGCACACATAATTTCGAGATGTTTACAACAAGTAAAAATACAATCAAACTTTGACTCTTCTCTTATAACAAAATCATCACAAAAACTCTCCAAAATTTTCATATGCCTTTTTCATTTCCCTCTTTTCCCTTATTCACAATCTATGGTTATGTTTGCTGATTTTTTACGAAAGTAAGGTATGGTTTGTATCAAAAATTATTTAGTAATGTTTGGGATCTTGTAAGATTTTCAATTTTTATAGAATTGTAAGATTAATCTTCATTCTTGATTTCGTGAAATAGAAAGTTTTATTACATTTAGTGATTAATTTAATTCGGAAAGTGGTTTCCAAATATCACTCTACAATTGAGATTAGCCATTAATTTTTCATTTAAATCTTAATTGTTAGACTGATGAAAAATCAACAATTAAAAGAATGTATTACACTCTAACGGAAATATGGATGTCCATTCAGAATCTTTAAAGTTCAGTAATTTGTTAACTTCTATTATTTGATACGAGTTTGCAAGTGAAGCGGTCTTGTGTGATTTTTTATCAAAACTGATATTGACACCTTATTATATGTCGAAATATTAATCATTATAAACTTACTTCACATAGGAATTAAAGGCTTCTAAATCGATGATAAAAATATTCTTGTGAATTTTTGCCGCACCAATATTTTTTGTAGGTACGCAGTGCTAAGACAATGATAAGTGATCAAGGGATACATTTTTGTAATCAATCGATTGCAACGGTATTTAACTAATATCAAGGGAGGTATTTATACGTATAATTATTATGTTAAACCACACCCTTTAGTACATTGAATCTCTACTTTTACTATATTTTCTATTTCAAGTGCATTAAAAGGGTTTTGAAGAAATATGAATTAACAAAATACTAAAAATGAGCTTAATTGAACCGGAGCGAACCAAAAAATTGGATCAGGCACTTTCCCCATGGTGTCAACGCGCAACATGAAGGATTGCAAGGGCCAGATATGTTTTTGATGAATTTTATCGGGTTCAACAAGTAGAAAAAGTCAAGAAAACTTGCCAGCCCAATAAGCTTGAGTTTCCCTATAAATATCAACTCATTCTGAAACTTTGTTTCACGCTTCAAGGGAGGTGCACCCCTAGCCATTTGACATTTTTCAACCTTGGAGTCGGATCAGATTTTTGAGCAGCAAGATGCTGACTTTTCAGCAACGAATCATCATAAATCCTCTTTACTTTCATTCCATTACTACTTCTATTGAGATGTTGTTAGCTATGTCTAGATAATTTAATAGTTACAGCTTCGTGCATGATCTTGTAACAAACTATTTTGAGACCTCGTGCTTAATTATCAATTTCATATTCTTGTATTAATTCTTGTTTGTTGTTCGTAATTGCATGGTTTTAATTGATTAGATTGAAGGGACTTTTGCCGGAAAATTCAATTTGAGGCAATTAGGTCTATTGTTATATTTGCTGAAACTTTAACATAATTCAAACAAAACACCCGAAATTGTGCACTAGAGCTTTGCCGACTAGTTTAGCTCTCTTGATACTTATATTGTTTTGCCTCACAATTCCTATGTACCCTTGAAAGACTTAGGAATAGTTTAGAAGCATTTATATGCGATCTACCTTTGTCGGATTATGCATGAGCTATGTGAATATAGGAATTGCATGTTTACTTGGTATACAGTAAATATCAATGATTGTGGACAATCTCTATGTCTCTTCTAATTCTATTAGGAACCAGTATTAGATGGTCGTATATGTGTCGTTGACTTGAGTGACACGTGTGGTTTTCTTGTTTGGAACGAGGGTTGCATTGACTTGATTCCACTTCCACATTGAAGATTCTCCGAATTCGTAGCCTCGATAGTTTGCATAAAGCAAAATAAAGTACAAATAAGTTTATTGCTTTCAGAAAGTTTGCATAAAATCTCTCTTCTAATTCTGTTAGGCATCAATATTAGATGGACGTGTATGTGACGTTGACTTGAGTGACAAGTGTAGTTTTCTTGTTTGGAACGAGGGTCGCATTGACTTTATTCCGCTTCTACGATGAAGATTCTCCGAATTTGTAGCCTCAATATTTTGCATAAAGCAAAATATATTGCAAATAAGTTTATTGCTTTCAGAAAGTTTGCGTACAATCTCCATATCTCTTCTAATTCTACTAGGCATCAATATCAGATGGCCGCGTATGTTACGTTGGCGTGAGTGACACGTGTAGTTTTCTTGTTTAGAGCGAGGGTCGCATTGACTTGATTCTGTTTCTACGATGAAGATTCTCCGAATTTGTAGCTTCAATATTTTGCGGAAAGCAAAATAAAGTACAAATAAGTTTATTGCTTTCAGAAAGTTTGTGTACAATCTCTATGTCTCTTCTAATTCTATTAGGCATCAATATGTTGACCTGAGTGACACGTGTAGTATTCTTGTTTGGAGCGAGGGTCGTATTGACTTGATTCCGCTTCTACGGTGAAGATTATCCGAATTTATAGCCTCAATATTTTGCATAAAGTAAAATAAAGTACAAATAAGTTTATTGCTTTCAGAAAGTTTGCGTACAATCTCTATGTCTCTTCTAATTTTATTAGGCATCAATATTAGATGGCCACATAGTGATGATGACTTGAGTGACACGTGTAGTTTTCTTTTTTGGAGCGATGGTCGCACTGACTTGATTCCTCTTCTACGTTTAAGGTTCTCCGAGTAGCTTTAGCAGACTTGTGTGTTTACTGCACTCGCCGATTCTGTGGAGCTAGATTTTCTTCAAAGAGTTCTTCTTGAATTTTATGCTCCCTTCAAATGATTGAGGCGCTCACTATCTGTAAGGAAAAATCCCTACGGGACTGGGCTCGAATTTCGGCTTAGTGACCCTTTTTATTGACATTGCCCATAATAATTAATTAATAATTATTCAAAGTAATTATTTTCATTTTTCATCATTATTAATTTTTAAGCGCCTACTATTCTACAAGATTTTATACAATAACTTGATCAATTTCTTTCTTGTTTAATTATTTTAGGGGTAAATTCCAGAAAATCATCCCTATAATAGGGGTAATTACGGACACCTATAATACGTATTTACAGAGAACCACCTCTATAAGTAGCTCCGTTAGCATTTCACCACCTCGTTACTATTCCGTTAATATTCCGTTAGATAAATTATTAAAAAAACTAAAAATATTATTAAAATTTTAAATAAATTTATTTTTTAAAATAAAATAAAATAAATTTCAGTATATTTAATTAAAATTCACATTTAATTAAGAATCATTATGTATATTTAACAAGAAAATTTTTATAAAAATTGAAAACCTTCAAATATTATATTTTTAATATTAAAAATATATTATACTTAGAAAAAAATCAAATATTATACTTATGAAATTATTAATATTAAAAATATATTCATCATTAGTTCATGAAATGATGTAATTAATGTGTTTAGTTCTTAAATCAAAATATTCAAATCATATGGTTTATGAAATTATATTATGTTTCATTAAATTAGTGTATTATTTCATAAATCATATAATATAAATATTTTGGTTCATGAAATAGTGTACTATGGTTCATGAGCTTTAAATTTTTTATATCCTGAAATTATTTTTAATATCATTAATTCATGAAATAATGTAATATATTTCATGAAATATAATTTTAGGGTTTAGGGATTAAAATTAAAAGCCAATAGAGTATATAATACTAAAATAATTAATATACGATTACATGTTTTTTGATTGAGATTACATGTTTTTTCTTGATAGCGATTACATGTTTGAATAGATCCTATATTATGTTGCATAAATGATTCTTAAATTAAATGATTCTTAAATAAACCCTTCAATTTTTTATAATTTTTTTCTTATTAAATATACATAAATGATTCTTAAATTAAATACGGTGAGTTTTAATTAAATAAAGTAAAATTTATTTTAATTTATTTTAAAAAAATAAATTTATTTAAATTTATTATAATATGTTTAGTTTTTTTAATAATTTATCTTTTTTATTTTTGGTATTTTTGTTTTTTTTTCAAAAAAAAATAAAAAAAATACAAAAATACAAAATAAAAAAAATTATCTAACGGAATAGTAACGGGAGGTGGTGAAATGCTAACGGAGCTATTTATAGAGGTGGTTTTCTGTAAATACGTATTATAGGGGTAGTTTTCTGTAATTACCCCTATTATAGGGGTGGTCTCTGTAATTTACCCTTATTTTAGAGCTAACTAGATTCATATGGGGGCGAGTTATCTATGCAATTATTGCTTTTGTTTATGATCATACGATTTTGGAGGAAGAGATGAGAGTTGAATAAGAAAAGGAAAAAAACTAACGGATGAAACCGTAATTTTATCATCTTTAGGGTGATATTTCATTTTTATTTTCTCTTTAAGAAAGTGTCATTCATCTTAATACATATTGTATCTATCAAGCATCAGAGTATTTCGTAAACATTGATGGTCGGTATTTTATTAGTGTAATTTCTGGATTTCAAATCGGATGCAACAACAACTGCTTGAAGAAGCATCTGGTTATTTTTTCCTCCATCTTCTTTATAACCTCATGGGTTAAGAGAGTTTTTTGTTTAGTCTTACATCAATTTTGATGAATTTTTTTCTTTATATTTGTGTGAAGTGGGTGTTTCATGTATGGACAGATGGTTTTATTGGAAAGATGCAAATCATAGCTTCAGGTTTGCTATAATTTCTAAGCTTTCAACCTGTCGACCTAGATTGTGCCAAGTGTTCATGTTGGGATCGGATAACAAAAACGATCCTGGAAATTTTTGACAGCAGTTTCGTGGACGTTCAAGGTTGGTTGGTACATATTAGAGATTGAGATGTATTGAAATCTTGTCGGAGTTGAAAATCAATGCCAAAGCACACGGTCAACAATCAAAATGGTTTGATGATGCAAACACCTCATCTCATAACTACCAGCAAATAGATCTGGATAAGATTTCCAGGATATGCTGATGAGTTGCTCATCACATGACAGGATGTCACTCTCATTGAGCTCCTCATGTTCATTTCGGAAAAAATTTAAAGTAAATTTTCAAAAAGTATTGTGGTGTTCCAATATTGAAAGTGAAGAAGCGAGCTTATCTTTAAAGAGAGCCAAATACATATATCTATACCGTCTCATTGTCTCCTAGTCAAAGCTGGATTTCACATCTAACTTATAGACAAGCAAATGGTTCTACATTTGTCATTGCCAAACATGCTAATCATCACAGATGGTGCTAGACCAACCTAGACTTCCTGTCTTAGATTACAGGATTTACGTCTTGTGTTCTAAGTCCTCTCTATACTGTATCCAGTGTTCGTTTAACGTCAAAAAAAAATCTGATGCAACAACAAATGTGAAAAATGATTCACACAATACTTTGTTTTTTTGATAAGATACAATATTATATTATTTGCGATTCGAAATATAAGGGCATCATTTTTCCTGATCTTTAAAAAAATCACACTTTTTAGAGAAACAAAATTTTATAATCTTATTTTTTTATTATCCTTAATCATGGTCTTTACTAAAGATCATCATAAAAATCATTACACTCAAAACATTTTTTTAATTTCTGATCGTGATTAAGATTGTCACACGAAGAATTTTAACAATCTTTGCTTAGCAATCTTATTTCAAATGCCCCTTAAGACAAAAAAACTAAAATTGAATCTTTTCAATACTCCAAAAACAGAATAAATAAATGAGGGGGTTCCGGCAGAAACTCTCTTCCGCCGACAGAACTCTCTTCCGCCGACTCTCTCTGCTTCGTTCGAAGTAGGATGCTAAGGGTTTGGTGGTTGCTGCGAGGTTGTCTCTGTGCGGTGGAGGGATGTTGGGGTTGCGGCGGTTCACACATCTCATCTTTCACCGCCTCACCCTTGTAATTTTCATTCTCGGCTCGCGACGGAGGCTGGTTCGCCAGCTTTATTTTTCACCGCCCTCGTCGTCGGTTGATCGGAACGCTTGTGACGTTCGTTTTTGTGCTCGCCGTCTCGGACGGTTGAGCGTCTGTTGTTTTCGAGCTTCTAATTGGCGGAATCTCATTAAGTTCATCAAGACAGCTGGGTCCGAGCCGGTTGTGCAAGAGGGAGATGACTCCGTTTTTTACAAGCCGAAGGTGTCAACATGGGGAGTCTTCCCAAGGCCTACTAACATTTCAGAAGTTGTTCAGCCTCTTCTGCCTTCGAGGATTGCTTCTGTTGGGTGTTATCGTCTGTCTGGGTTCGGGCTCGGATGGATGGATGGAGTTTGATGGCGCCATCGTTTGTGGGTTTGGTGAGCGGGGTTGGGTTGTTTAGCTTGGTGTCCGATGGTTGGAGGACGGTGGCGCCGTCGCTTTGTTGCTGCTGTCTGTATGTGGTCTTCTCTCGTCTCGCCACGTGTTGCGTCTCGCGTCGTGCTGTCCGAACTGCTCACACGTGGGGGTTAGTTTCATGGATGCCACGTCATTGGTTCAGTAAATTGAACCAGTCGGTTCATTTTCCTTTCGCTAAAACCAATTAATATTAGTCTGTGTCTGGTTCTCCTTTGAGACTATCTATTTCGACCATAGTCGTTATCATTTTATTATCACTGCGTTCTCGGACGATAGTCATCATGGTCGTACTTTAATTTTCAGTCCATTTTTTTGTACGTACCGAGGCAAAGTACTCGGTTTAGTCTTTTGATTTTTTTTCCAATATATTTAGACTAGACTGACTCAAACTAACTTCAGTTAGCTTTAAATGCTCGGGTTATACTTTTGGCCTTCTCATAAAAAAACTAGAATTGGAAGAATAATGTTAAAATTTGTCACGCGTTAAGGATGGCCTCAGTCGAAATCTCCGTCAATTCATACGGTCCGGTCACCGGTGGAAACAAATTTGTGGGCCGCTTTGTCTGTTTTATCTTGTCCGCTATGTAAAGTCGAATTTTCAAAAGTCCAAACCCTAACCGGAGGCGAAATCGATCTCCGGCGATCGTGAACTGGATGTCCAATATCTTACTTATATTTGCCGGGACCGAATCACGCATTGGTAGACCGACGAACATGTCGAGGTCTTCACATAGTGCAAACGCGGCAGTGCAGAGCTGACATTCTGCTGGTAATTATTCAGTTTCAAATGGTGCTGGTTACTTGAAATTGAATACGTTGATCGATTCTGTGTTTGCAATTATTGGTATCCAAATTTCAAGACAGCTTCATGTGTTTGATTTTAAAATCATTGATCTAATCATGATGAGGATGTGACGAGAAGCAGATAGGGATGAGGGACAGAGTAGAGAATGTAGGGGAAAGGAGTACTGTTATTTCTTGTCCTCTTGTACAGATGGACTACTGATATATATAGGTGTTACAAGCACGCATCATGAATTCTGTTACACCTCACACTTCCCTTACGTCACGCCTCAACAACTTTCTCCTGCATCGCGTCCAGCGTGTCAAACCGTTTTATGGGGATTCTTCCTCTGCTGCTGCGGCGCACCGTGCTCCTCTCTTTGATGAGCGCATCATTACTCCCCCCATGTGAAGAGGCCACGACCTTGGGGCCAACCGTAGGAAAGTTAGCTAGGAAGTCTTTCTCATCTTCCCATGATGCATCTTCCTCAGGTTGATCCCGCCACTTAACAAGCACTTGTGCAATCAGCTGCCTACCGCGACGCACCGTTCGCCTCTTCAGTATCATTTCTGGCTGAATACACGGTTGAGCTTTGAGGAACTCCGTAGGCCAAGTGATTGACTGAAATGGGGGAGTGGCCCAGCACTTCTTCAAAATGGCAATGTGAAACACATTGTGAATTTTGTTGTCGGCTGGTAAATCAAGACGGTAAGCCACCGAACCGATGCGTTCAATCACCTTGAAAGGTCCATAATATCTTTTAGACAGCTTTGGAGATGTGAGAGTCTTCAGCGAATGTTGGCGGTAAGGTTGCAATTTGACGAAAACCCACTCGCCCACAGCAAAGGCAGCCTCCTTCCTATGTTTGTTAGCTTGGTTCACCATCCTCAGCTGAGCACGCTGCAAGTTGTCACGTAATTGAGATAATAGCAGGGACCTGGCTGCCAACAGATCATCAAGTGCAGCCACTTGCGTTGCTCCTGGTTCATAGTCTAACAGTCGAGGAGGGGGGCGTCCATAGACCGCCTCAAAAGGCGAAGTCTTCAAGCCGGAATGAGTGGCCGAGTTATAGTGAAACTCTGCCCATGGCAACCATTCAAACCAGGAAGATTGTGCATCATGCACATAACACCTCAGGTAGTCCTCAAGGATCCTATTCAGTACCTCCGTCTGGCCATCCGACTGAGGGTGGTAGGCGCTGCTGTGTGAGAGAGTAGTCCCCTGAAGACGGAACAGTTCACACCAAAAAGCACTCATAAAGATGGGGTCCCGGTCAGAGACAATAGAGCTGGGAACTCCATGAAGGCGGCAGATGTCACGCGTGAAACATTGCGCGACCGATTCAGCAGTAAATCCTCCCGTCATCAGGCAGAAATGAGCGTATTTCGATAGTCTATCAACCACCACCAAGATCACCGACTTCCCATGAGATTTGGGCAGGTTCGTGATAAAATCCATAGAGATATCTTTCCACACAATATCTGGAATGGGCAATGGCTGGAGGAGACCCGGTGTTGCAGTGTTAAGAACTTTAACTTGCTGACACACAATACACTTACGCACATATTCCGTCACATCCCTGCGCAAAGTATCCCAAAAGAAACTAGACTGTATCCGAGCCAAAGTCCGAGAGATACCTGCATGACCACCTACCGGGGCATCATGAAACTCCTGCAAGATTAGTTCACGAGTGGCCACATCTTTTGGTACAACGATCCTGCCACGGAACAACACCAACCCATCCTTGATCTCAAACTCCACATGTTCCTCCGGGTTAGTCCCAATAGCTTCCAACAGGGCTCTAGCCTCCTGGTGTTCTTCAAATAACTTACGGATGATCCGTAGCAGTCCCACAATAGGTCTAGAAACTCCGTGCAACGTGTTAAGTTCCCCATCCGTAATCCTCGACAAAGCATCAGCTGGTGCATTCTGTCTACCCAGACGATACACCACCACAAAATCGTAACCTAGCAACTTGCACAGCCAACGTTGTTGATCTGGGGTGTTATGGACTGGGTCAGAATTTCACGGAGAGGTTGATGGTCCGTGATGATCCTGAAGCGAACCCCCAAGAGATACTGCCGCCACTTCTGAACCGCCATCACAATTGCTGCCAGCTCCCTATTATATGCCGATGTGCGCTGCAGTGTCGGAGAAAATAGCTTGCTGTAGAACGCTATCGGATGCGACTCCTGGGATAACCGCCCCCAACCTGATTCCAGAAGCATCGGTCTCAACCATGAATTCCTTCGAAAAGTCAGGGAGCGCGAGCGTTGGAGTAGTGGACAGGGCTACCTTCAGATCCTCAAAAGATCGCGTAGCCGTCGGGCTCCAAACAAAGGCATCTTTGCGCAATAATTCTGTCAAGGGAGCCGCTCGTTGCGCAAAGTTTCGGACAAACCAACGGTAATACCCAGCCAATCCCAGAAAACTCCGCAGGTGCTTCACCGTAGTCGGTTTTGGCCATTGTTGAATCGCGGCGACCTTTTCTGCATCCACATACATGCCATCGTTTTTGATTAGATGCCCTAAGTAGTGAATTTGGGCCCGACCCAAATCACACTTTGTGGCCTTTGCCAGTAAGGAATGAGCGGCCAAAATTTCAAACACTTGCTGCAGATGGAACAGATGCAACTCCCAGGTGCGGCTATACACAAGGATATCATCCATGAATACGAGGACTGATTTCCGCAGCAAGGGTCGCAGGATTGCGTTCATAGTGGCCTGAAAAGTAGAAGGAGCATTTGTTAGTCCAAATGGCATAACAAGAAATTCATAGTGCCCTTCGTGCGTACGAAACGCGGTTTTGAACACATCATCCTCGGCCATCCTAATTTGGTGATAGCCTGAACGGAGATCAAGCTTGGAGAACCAGTGAGACCCTCCTAGTTCATCAAAAAGCTCGTCCACCGTAGGGATTGGAAACTTGTCCCGCACCGTCACCGCGTTGAGGGCGCGATAATCAACACAGAAACGCCAAGAACCATCTTTCTTCTTGACGAGCAAGACCGGTGATGAGAAGGGACTGGTACTTTCCCTAATGATACCTTCGGTCAACATATCCTCGAACATTCGTTCAATCTCCTGTTTCTGAAACCGAGGGTAGCGGTAAGGGCGGACGCATACTGGTGCGGTGCCTTCCACTAGAGGAATATGATGATCCCGTGTCCTGTGTGGTGGCAGTCCAGATGGCTTTGCAAACACCTGCTCGAACTGTCGAAGCAAGGCACCCAAGTCTAGATGTTGCTGCGCATCTAAGTCATTCCCCAGCTGAGGAAGAGTCACATCGCTAGTGGCCACAATACCCTCTACCGAGCATAAGGAGAGCTGGAAACACGAAACCACTGCATCTGTCTTTGCTGCCCGTTTTAGTTCACTGAAAGACAACAGGATGGGTTTAGGTGTTGGCGACAAACCCTGCAGGCGGACCTTGGATCCTTCATGTGTGAATCCCATCCAAAGATGTTGATAATCAAATGTAATCTTACCCAGCCCCGCTAGCCAATGCGCCCCTAACACCGCATCGGAGCCATAGATAGGGAGAATATGAAAGTCGATCAACAGCTGGATTGTACCCAAATTCACTGGGACATTTCGACAAACACCTTCGCAGCGTAACTGATCGCCATTCCCAACAATCACCTTGAGATGCTTCGAAGGCTCAATAGCTACACCAACAAACTTAGCCACTCGGGGTTGAATAAAATTATGGGTACTTCCACTGTCCACCAAAATCGTGATTGATTTCCCTCCAATCGAACCCTCCAATCTGAGTGTGCTGGGCATCGCAGTCCCTTGCAGCGCATTGAAAGAAATGCTCGGTTCCACGTTCTCCACAACCGGTTCCTCTGGTTGCAGTGGCTCTACAGGCTCCACCTCACCCGTCTCATCCTCCAACACGAAGCACTGGAACTTTGGTCGGCACTTGTGTCCAACCGTAAACTGTTCATCATAATTATAGAACAGACCACACGCCCGGCGGGCCGCCATCTCAGTTGGGGTTAGTTTCCTTACTGGAAGGGAGTTATGGACTGGGTGTGATGCCGATGGTGGAGGTCCGTGAGCATTGCCGAAACTAAGCGATGGCGGTTTGGATGGTGCTTTCCAAGTCGGAGGACGGTTGGCTGTCAGTTTTTGTTCCGCGATCCAGGCCATACCCATGGCTTTAGGAAGCGAGTCGGGGCAAAAGAGAATAATCTCTCGATGTACTTCGTCCTTAAGCCCTGCCATAAAACGGTGCAAGAGGTTCATAGCCGTCAGACCCGGGGTTAATGAGGACAGCGCCTCGAATTCAGAGATGTACTCGGGTACCGTTCGTGACTGATGTAACTTATTGAGAGCCACCTCCGCATTCCAAAACTTAGCCGGTCCCCACTTTTCCAACAACAGATTCGCAAACTCATCCCAGGTAGTCAACTGCTTCGTCGCATTCAGGTATCGCACCCATTTCAGCGCCGGCCCTTGCACATAGAATGTTGCCATCAAAATTTTCTGATCGGCTGGGATGAAGTGATGCTCGAAGTATCGCGCCATCTGATACAACCATCCCTCCGGATCGTCATCCACAAACATGGGCACATCGATCCGTGGCAGCCTCGGCCCTGTCTGCAAGGTTCTCTCCGATGAGTCACCACCCTGCATAAAATGCATCCCGCGACGCTCATCTGGATCCACCTGTGTGGACAACAGCGATGATAGGCCAGCAGGAGTAGGTAACAAAGGGGAATCCATACCTGACCTCATCTGTTGCTTGTCGCGGCGAGCCCCCTGGTGACCTTGATCGATCAGGTTCTCGTAGAGTTTCAGCACCTGATCGATTCGAGTGTTATTGCGAGCGTTGTCTTCACCTTGGGCACGAATCGCCTCCATTTGTTGTTTCAATGTTTCTTCCACCGATTGTAAACGCATCACCACATCAGTCACCGTACTTGTCAGGGTACCCATTGAGTCGGCGACTGAGCTACGAGTTTCCGGCATACTGGTCCAACCCAACAAAAAGCACCAATGATGAGAAGCAGAAAGGGATGAGGGACAGAGTAGAGAATGTAGGGGAAAGGAGTAATGTTATTTATTGTCCTCTTGTACAGATGGACTACTGATATATATAGGTGTTACAAGCACGCATCATGAATTCTGTTACACCTCACACTTCCCTTACGTCACGCCTCAACAACTTTCTCCTGCATCGCGTCCAGCGTGTCAAACCGTTTTGTGGGGATTCTTCCTCTGCTGCTGCGGCGCACCGTGCTCCTCTCTTTGATGAGCGCATCAGGATGTGTTGCTGTTTGATTATTTTTCAACTACATTGTCTGCGTGCTATCCTTTTGCTTTTTGCATGGAGCACGAGTTGCTGTTTCAATTGTCAGTTTTCCAGTTGGGTTAGTTGTTTCGATTTGAATAGAAGTTAATGTGGCTGCTGGAATACATACATGCAATTTATGATTTATAGTTGGCTGGTGAAGTGAAGTAACTATGGTAGACAATTGCAGTGTATCGCAACTGCATAATGTCCGCAGAGATATTTCAATTTATGGTGGTTGGAGCTAGCATATTATGTCATTTTTCATTATATTCCGGTACTGTTTTTGTTGACATCTGTGGTTAAATGCACTACGTTGTCCTAATGACATAAAACTAATTTCCGTTGTAGCTAGGCTGTGTAGCTGTAGCATTTAAATGAAAATGAAAATGGACCCCTGTTATGTTATGTGCAACAGTGCAAGTGCAACTATCTCATGTGAGCTTAGCTGTATTTATCTGTTAAAAGCAATCCAGATTCCACCCTTACGTCTTTAGAATCATGCTCATTTGAGACCCTTAATTTTGGGTGAGACCCTGAGACCCCAATCATGGCCGTTGATTGAGTTTGCTTTTAGGGTCCAGATTGTGCCACGTGGAGGTGAGAGAACAAAAGCAACAATTTCTCTCACCTCCGATTTTTGAAATTCTCTAACCTCCACGTGGCACAATCTGGACCTCAAAAGCAAACCCAATCAACGGCCATGATTGGGGTTTCAGGGTCTCACCCAATAGTAAGGGTCTCAAAAGAGCATTACTCTACCTCTTTATGTATCTCATCTAGTCCAGTTTTACTTAAGCAGGAACATTCTGTTGTTGTACTTCTACCTGGAAGTTATTTTGGGAGCTTAAAGCTTTTTTGGGTTAGAGAATCTGAGTTTTACTTTACTTGTACATTCTTGCTTTTTACTCTTTTCCAATACATTTTCAGCCTCACATGATTCCATTTTCTTCTTCAGGTTCTTTCATACTTCAGTTTCCCAAGCTGGTTGGCAAACGATATTACTAATTGCAGATTCAGTATTAAAGACATCTCCATGTTCTCTGAAATCCATTCTTTTTTAGTTGGAGCTGCTCATTTCATTTCCTAAACTGCACTCAGATCCTATTTAATGACTTCCAAGCCCACTCTGTCCAAATCTCACCTCACCCCCACTCCGGTTGTTTCTTCATTCACTCTTAAGGCCACCTACCTATCCTATATAAGAAACATCCTGAGCCCACAACTCATACAGTGGATTTAGTAAATGAGCTCAATCTAGTGCTACGTGTTAGTGAACTGCAAATCTGCAATGGCACATTGAAGTCTTACCGGTTGCAGTCTCTTAAGTTGACCTCAAGAATGGTTGCAGGTATGGGACTCTGTAAATGGTTTAAGAATAATGCATGACCATAAACATCAACAACACCAATTACGGATTACTCCCTCCGTCCCACTATGTTTGTCCACTTTGATTATTTTATACCTCACAAATAATCAAAAATGTGGACAAACTTTGTGGGACGGGGGGAGTATCACTTACTGCTTCCTCTCCTATTAAACTACACAAATGGGCAACCTTGTTTCATAGTTCTGCAGTACTATTTAATAGCAGAAAGTCAGTGTTGGAAGCCAGTGCAGAGCGATGGAGGATCAGCCTGTAACTCCAGCAGGCCGGCTGTTTTTGCGGCCAGAGTTAGACCAGATCATCCATGGAGTGATTGGAGTTGATGCACCATTTAACATTGATCGGTGCAAGGCTGACCTTGCTTCATCACTCCTCCTCCGCCACCCGCGCTTTAGCTCCCTACTAGTAGACTCCAAGACCGGGAAGCAATACTGGCGCCCTACTCAGGTGGACATTGACAAACACCTCATTTTTATTGAAGACCCAGTTTGCAATGGAGGGGATAATGCTGTGAATGACTACTTGTCCGACATTGCTGTTTCATCTCCATTGTCTACAGACAAGCCACTTTGGGAGATACACTGCCTGTTGGCGCATAACTGTGCTGTATTCAGGGTCCATCATGCCTTAGGTGATGGCATTTCTCTTGTGAAGCTTCTCCTGACGTGTTGCAGGAGAAAAGACGATGCAAATGCATTGCCAAGTATGGTGTCAAAAGATGAGGATCTCAAAGAAGAAGAAAAGTACAATGAGCTTAGAGCAATGAGGAAGAGGAACCGAACGGCATGGGGGATTGTGAAGCTTTTATGGCTCACCTTGCTTTTCATTTTCAGGTTTATAGGAAGATCTATGTGGGTTAAGGACAGGAAGACTGTCCTTAGTGGCGGAAAAGGCATCCAACATTGGCCTAGGAAGATGGCCACAGCCTCTTTTTTAATTCAGGACATGAAGTTGATCAAGAATATCATCCCTGGCTGTGTATGTGTTTAGTTGCATTCGTTTGCTTGAACTTATTCCATCTCTCATTAACATTTACCGTGATCTTATTGTTTTACATATGTGCTGATGCCTGCAGACGGTCAATGATGTTCTCTTTGGTGTTATATCACGCGGGCTATCCAGATATCTGGATAATGAGCATTCAAGCTCATCTAAAAGTATGATGCTGACACCCTAGTGCTCACAAAAGCTACAAACTCTAGTATATATTCTTAAAACTAATTAATTTTGGGGTATCTTATTTTCTGGCAAGTATAGGCCTGAAGAATGGGACAGAGCTCACTGGTGTAGCCTTTGTCAATTTGAGACGGCAGCCAGGAGTTCAGGTTTGTTATTATGATGGAGAAACGTAGAATATTTGGAAAAGTTAAAGCATATCATTTTTTATTTTGTCCAATCAAAAATAGTTTTCAAAGTGTATTTTATATGTGATACCAGGAACTAGCTGAGCTGATGGAGGGCAAGGCAGGGAAGCAGTGGGGGAACAGGATTGGGTATCTAATTCTGCCGGTGACTTATTATAAATCTGACACGAACTCAAACCCTTTAGACGACATAAAGAGAGCTAAAGCCATGATAGATTGGAAGAAGAACTCGCTCGAGCCTCACCTCTCATACTTTCTGGGACACATGGCCATGAAAATCTTTAGCACCAAGGTACATTTGGTGCTCTTTCTGACTGTTGTCATTTTATCATTTCGTTGAATCCTGATTAATAGTATTTTACAGTTTTCCTGCAAGTTAAATCACCGTATCATGTGCAACACAACATTCACAATATCAAACGTGGTTGGTCCGAAGGAGGAGATCACCCTGGCTGGTAACAATGTGACTTACTTGAGAGCCAGTAGTACCAGCCTTCCCCAAGTATGCAAATAATCCATAATTAGCATGTCTTATGATCACATATTCTTTGTATATATAGGTTAATGATAATGACCCTTGAAAATCTATATCCAGGCCTTGACAATGCACATGATAAGCTATGCGGGCAAGGCGGATATGCAGATAATGGTAGCAAAGGATTTGATCCCTGACCCCCAAGTGCTTGCGAAGTGCTTTGAGGATTCATTGCTGGAAATGAAGACACTGGCTCAACTTGCCATCGCAGATGCCACTAATGGTACTTGCGCTATAAAGATTGGCACCCACTGACGTGATCAAAGCCATTTAAACCACCCTATAGTCTTGTGGTGGATACAATGTTTCGTCAATTTGCTTCGGGTTAAATATGTTTGGTATCGAGATATACAGGACATATTCTACAAAGTGGTTGTTTACTACTGATTATGAAGACAATGAATCTCCTGGATTTGAATCTAAAAAAATTTCGGAGGAAAAATTGTTTTATGAGTAAAAATGTTTTATGAGTAAAATTTAAGAAAGACATAACTAAAATTCGGAATTGAGTGAACCCTTTAACAAAATTATGTAGTTTTATCTCGCAGCAAATAGTTTTTGCTGCATGTGGACACATCTCAACCATTCATTTTTATTAATACAACGGTTGATAATGATAACTATCAATCCAGAACCGCTCGTGTTTTTTGCAAATCTAACCGCCCAATAATTAAAAATCAACTTTAATCTCAAATCAAGGACTAAGATTAAGATTAAACCGCTCGTGCTTGCGAAGTGCTTTAATCTCAAATTAATCAAATCAACGACTAAGATTACGTCTTTCGGTTTCACAAAATAAATGTGTCTCTCTATATCCTAACTCACTAAAATACTGCAAAATAAAATCTTGATTTTATCAATAATTAAGATTAAATAGATTCTTATGTGTAGCAAACATTTTGGAAGTGGTGGCTGGCTGAACGGAGTGACTCGGCCGCTCAAACTTCCATAAATTTGCTCACAGATTTCCTCTTGCAATTAAATATGTAGTTATGTTAAATGAAATCTTCTAATATTTCAGATTACATATTAATAATCGGATAAATAAAAGGCGTTAAGATTTTTAGAGAGAACAATTATTTGTAAGATAAAAGATATAATCTCAACCGTTGATTTTAATTAATCTTACGGTTGAGATTACATGTTTATAATTAATGTGCACGGTTGGATTCACAAAAAAATGGAATTTGATGATTAATTTTTTAAAATTTCATACGTTCGATTATTAAGAATCAACAGATAATATAATATTGTGCGGTTTACATAAAGTTATGTCTTACTTGAACCTTAAGGAGTACAACTCTTTGCTTATCAAATTGCGGTTCAGCTTATCAAAGTATGAGCAAGGTTTAAAAATCAGCACGCAACTTGAACGATTTAAATTATCATTAGAATTTTTACCTTGAATCTTCTTCATTGAAGTTAATTAATCAATTATAGAAATGAATCAGAATTAAATAAATTATATAAATTATGTTTTGAAATTCATCCTTTTTTAATCTCGCCTCCTATTAGTCTAGATTATAGCATGTTAAGGACAATTTAGTACATCTATTAAAATTTGAACTATATTGTAACAATCCGAATCGTTATAAGTCTAGTCTGTCCAAGACACATGTCACCTAAGTTTTCTAGGTGACCACAACTCAGGACCTTTATCTTTTAAAACTATGATACTCAGGTGTCATGAGACTCGACAAGTTACCTTATCTAGCTATCTTATCACACTTGCTTGTCCGATGTGAGATGTTACATATATACTCGCTCCATTATTTTTGTCTCACTTCTTTTAAAACACATGAGGTATATAATAGGAGGAATAGGTTCTAGAGGTACAAACATCTTTTAGTAGGATCGAAGGACACAATTTTCACTATTCATTTTTATTAATTCAACGATTGATAATGATATCCGTCAATCCATAACCGCTCGTGTTTTTACAAATTCAACCACCAAATAATTAAAAACCATCTTTAATCTCAACCGTCGAATTATTCAAAAAAACTAAAACTATGTCCTTTAGTTAACTAGTAAAATATAGATGTCTTTTTAGATGGTAACTCTATAATAAGAAGGGAAAACTACAAAAACATGTCCCGTACTACCACACAATTTCAAATTGAGGACCGGACTATCTTAATTTTCAATTCACTACTTTTGACAAAATTGTATAGTTTAATTTCACACCGTTAAACCTAACGACGTTAAATATAATTCAATGCTCAATTAAGAGCTAAAAATTCATATTAAATTGCGAATTCCAACTAATTAGTTATAATTCACAATTTAGCATAAATTCAGTTCTTAATTAAGTATGGAGTTATATTTAACGTCGCTAGGTTTAACGGTGTGAAATTAAACCATACAATTTAGTCTAAAAATATTGAATTAAAAATTATGATAGTCCGATCCTAATTTAAAATTGAGTGATAGTCTGAAACATATTTTTGTAAAGGTTGTATCATGTGGAACCCTCCCTTTTCATGGATCCATGGATATCCCTTTGCAGCCGTTGATTGCATTTTCTGTTTGCATTTTGGACGCACCAGATTGTGCCACGTGTTTGCATTTTTGAAATGCACACGTGAGTTGCACATGACAAATGCACACGTAAGTTGCACATGCTCATTAATGCGCTGGCACAATCTAGTGCGTCCAAAATGCAAACAGAAAATGCAATCAACGGCTGCAAAGGGGATTCATGGATCCATGAAAATGGGGGTTCCACATGAGACAAACTCTGTTTTTGTAATCCTCCCTAATAAGAAATGTGAAGTATAATATAACAATTTAACAAAATAGTCCGCCGGCTCAGTAGGCCCAGACATTTCGGCCCAATAAGACCCAACAGCGCTGCATATGAATCAGAATCCGAATCTAAACCGAAACCCCGGCTTGATTCGTCAGATTATCTCCACCAAATCAAAAACGACAACAGATAAATATCAATTGAAAATAGAAAGAAGTGGGTCGCACTACTTACCAATCAATACACGACACGTGTCCATCTGCTTCGTCCGAGTTCCTCTGTTTTCTCCAGTAATCCGATTTCATCTCCGCGTCTCCGGTTCCCAACAACCTTATACAAATCTTCACTTTCTGTTTCAATCAAAATCAATCAATCAATTTCTGAAAAAGCTTCGATTTTTTTCACATGGGTCCGACGAAATTATGCATTTTTCTGGTGGCGTTGACCGTTGTAATATCATCGGCGTCAGCGGACATGTCGATCATCGACTACGACGCAAAGCACGGACTTGGCCGACCCAGAACAGATCACGAAGTCAAATCTCTATACGAAAAGTGGTTAGCACAACATGGAAAATCGTACAACGCGTTGGGCGAGAAGGAGAAGCGGTTCGAGATTTTTAAGGATAATTTAAGGTTCGTCGATGAGCATAACAGCGATGAAACGAGGTCGTATCGTGTTGGATTGAACAGGTTTGCAGATTTGAGTAACGAGGAGTATCGATCGATTTATTTGGGTGCGAAGTTGGATAGGAAAGTTGGGAAGGTGAGGAGCGATAGGTATAAGGTTGGAGAAGGTGAGGAGCTGCCGGAGAGTATCGATTGGAGAGAAAAAGGTGCTGTTGCTCCTGTCAAAGATCAGGGAAGCTGTGGTATGATTTCAATTTGAATCTGATCTTGTTTGGTGCATAAAGTTTGAATCTTTTGTTGTAATTTTGATTTTGTTGTTTCTTAGTTTCTGCATCAAGGTACGCATAATGTACGATTCAGTTGTTATGTTTAATTTCTTGGTATTGTTGTGATATTAATGTTTTCGTTAAATATTCGTTTTAGAGAAGCAACTATGATATTTTGAATTTGACATTAAGATGTTGCTTGAGGTTGGAAGAATAGTTTGCTAATGTTTGTGTGTTGATTGGGATGAAGGGAGTTGTTGGGCATTTTCGACGATTGGGGCGGTAGAGGGGATAAACCAGATTGTAACTGGGGAGCTGACAACCTTGTCGGAGCAGGAGTTGGTAGACTGTGATCGATCGTATAACCAGGGTTGTAATGGAGGATTGATGGACTACGCGTTTGAATTTATTATTAAAAATCGTGGGATTGATTCTGAAGAGGATTATCCTTACAAGGCTGCTGATGGTAGTTGTGATCCCAACAGGGTTAGTTTGAATTCTGAAAATGATTTATTTGTTATCTGTGATGTGATTAGCGGGTGTTCTGATTTTTGGAGCTCTTTTTTGTTTACAGAAAAATGCTCATGTTGTCACTATTGATGGGTATGAAGATGTGCCTGAAAATGATGAGAAAGCTTTGAAGAAGGCTGTCGCGCATCAGCCTGTAAGTGTTGCAATTGAAGCCGGTGGAAGGGCTTTCCAGCTCTATGAATCGGTAAATACTCACATCAACTGTTCATCACATTTTATTCTTGTCAGAGTCAGTAGCTGTGTATTGCGTTAGGTGCCTTATGGGATTCTCTTTTGGCAGGGTGTGTTCACAGGACTATGCGGAACACAATTAGACCATGGTGTGGTTGCAGTTGGATATGGTACAGATAATGGCAAAGATTACTGGATTGTGAGGAACTCGTGGGGATCCAGCTGGGGAGAAAATGGTTATATCAGATTAGAACGCAACTTAGCAAATGCCACGACAGGAAAATGCGGTATAGCGATAGAGCCATCATACCCAATCAAGAAAGGTGCAAACCCACCAAACCCTGGCCCATCCCCTCCCTCTCCACCATCAAGGCCACCCACTGTTTGTGACGACTACTACGCTTGCCCTGAGGCAACAACATGCTGCTGCTTGTATCAGTACGGATCCTACTGCTTCGGATGGGGATGCTGCCCTCTTGAATCTGCTACATGTTGCGATGATAACTACAGCTGCTGCCCAAAGGACTTCCCAGTCTGCGATCTGGACGCAGGGACTTGCAAATTGGTATGTTTTTTTCATTAGTCTCCTTAGCCCTTTCCTTCCATCCATGGCAATTAATGTATGTATTATTTCATTCATTGACAGAGCAAAGAAAGTCCGCTAGGTGTCAAGCTACTGAAGAAAGTACCTGCGGATCTCATCAGAACAAGGGCTTGAAGTTTACAAACAGCACCGAATATGCGGCTTTTAAAGAAAAGGGGAAACATTTCGGCAGGATTGTTGAAGCTCCTCCATGCGTCTTGCTGCATTGCACATTGAACATATTGTTTACAGATGAAACTTTATTTTCATTCAGTTCATGTTGTGGATATTTAAAACTAGGATATGCCGGACGGCATTCTCTTCTGAACACAATTTGCATAATAAACAGTACTTTCTCTTCATCGGTTTTCATTTCTGATAGTGTCTCTGCAGTTTTTGGTAGTTAGCAAGATTGAATTTTTGCAGATTGGACAAAGGAAGAGAACCCTTGAAGGAATTACCGGACAAGTCCAATTGTCGTAGAGTTGAGAGTGAACTGAGGTCAAGTTAAGCAGAAGCTGGAAGTTGGCTGTTGCGTAAGATTAAGCTGGTGATGTCAAGCTGGGACATGTCGCATGTAACACCGGTTCACGAGCATGAAAAATGGGTCGGGTAGGAGTGTGATATGGCTCAAGGTCACAAATTCTTTGAAAATCGGAGAAATTCGCAAGGGATTAAAGGATAATTCGGTAAAACTACTTGTAGTAGATTGGACCTATACTATTCAATACTTGGCCAAAAGACCCGCGAGAAAAACCTATGACTTTACATGTTTTTGATATTTGGGTGATTAGAATGACAGAAATGAGCCCCTTTTATACTGTTGGTTGGACTTTTCCAATAGCTCTGTACATTGAACGGTTTGTAACTCCTGCACATTTAACGTTGGCCAATCTCTCTTTTGAGCTCGATTTAGGGGTGCAAGTAAGATGATACACTCGATAACACTCGATGATCAACTCGATGAAAACATGGTCAATACTCGTTTGATAACAAAAGAGTCGAGTATGATCAAGATTATGAAACTTGTTTAATAAACGAGTTGAGCTTGAACAATGTTATACTCGACTCGTTTATGTTCATAAACAACTCGAATAGATGTTTGATAAGATATTCGATAAAAACTCGATAAATACTCGATAAATACTTGATAATACTCGTTTATAACCCGAGTATGGGTGTGACTATGATATTTAAAATACATATATGATTGTAGTTTGTTTAAAATGTTATATATGGGATTGGATCGAGAAGGACTTAAATATTTGTAAGATTGAAGGACGTAATCATAATCATTGGTTTTATTAATCTGACGTTTAAGATTAAATTATTTTTTAATTAAATTTAGCGGTTGGATTTACAAAAAATACGTGCGGTCAGGGATTGACGGTTATCAATATCAACTGTTGAATTAAGATTAATTAAAGGTACATCCTTCCGTTTCAAGAAAACTTAATTGTCCTCCTTGAACCTTATCCTGTTATATATTTATATAACTAATTTGTTTATACTTGTTTAGAATTTATTTAACGCTCAATTTTTATGTATTGTATTATGGATATTTATTTTTGAAATACTCGATAAAAATTCGAACTCGGCTCGAATTCGTCAAAATTAAACGAGGGAGTATGAACACGGTTTTTTAAACTTGATAAAAACTCGGCTCGAACTCGGCTCGAATTCGTCAAAATTAAACGAGGGAATATGAACACGGTTTTTTAAACTTGATAAAAACTCGGCTCGAACTCAAACTTGTGAAATTCAAACGAGCCAAGTTTGAACCTAATACTCGACTCATTTGTAGCCCTAGCTTAATTCTCTCACCAGTGATTTGATCTTGTGTGTGCTGACTTTCGTGCTTTTGGTTGTCTTTGAATGATGAAATTGTCTTTTTAGGAGTGCATTTGACCAAGTTGTTAAGGTCGGCGTCTGAGGACACATTAGGGCTGACCTCCAAAGAACGATCTTGTCCTCAAGATCAATTTTCGATAATCCTCTTGTGGGTTTGAGCAGCAGCGCTTCGGCTTTCTTGAGCTGATGCACTTGGTTCACTTTCCTGAATTGTGCTCTAAGGGTCACGTTCTCTCTTGGAAGATGGGAGCTAAAGGTTCATCTTGCATGCGCCTTTTGTGGGAAGAATGGGTACTCTCCACTGTTTTAATCATTTTGCTCGGTTAAGCACGGGTATTCTATTTATGGAGTGACACATCCACTACGTACTTTTATACACTACACAACATGCAAGTGTGTGTTGCAAAAGAGTGAAATGGTGTTGCGTAAGCTTCGTGCAACATACAGCTTGTTGCAAAAGATAATGTTGCAATAGGACGTGTCGCATAAGCCGTGCGACATTCCTTTGAGTATGTTGCATAAGAGTTAACAACTTTTGCAACGTAATGTTGTTGCGTTAGACTAAGTTGCATAAACCCTTTTACCTTTTGCAACATGCTTCTCTCAGTGCAATGTTTATTTTAACGCAACGTGATATATGTTGCATAAGTATATATTCATTCGAATTACATTTTCTTAAGCAACATATTAAATGTTGCATAAGTGTAAGATGATCTGAGGCACCTTCACCTACGCAACGTTAGATATGTTTCATTAGTATATATTGAAAAGAAATACTATCCCCTTACGCAACGTTATATTGTAAACGTAGCTTAACAGACACTTATGCAACATAGGTAAAATAAAATAGTAGACTTATGCAACATAGGTGAAATCAACAGTACACTTATGCAATATATCTGAACAAGGTTTCCAAATTGAAATTACAGAATGTCAACAGAACTGAAACATATTCACAGAACTGCATATCCGAAACAGGTTCTCGGATCAAGTCCAAAAAGAAGCTACAAGTTCACAAAATGAAAGTTTGATACGTTAGTAAAAGGAAATCGATACCCTGTTAACTTTCTGAGTTTGCAGCAGGAGCAGGTGGAATGTATCCAGTATGCGACGCCAAGGATTTCCATTTTTCCATCATCTCCCTCTTAAAAGCTTCAAAATCTTCACGCTCTCGAACTTGTTCCTCTCTTGTTTTCTCGAGAGCTTCCTTGGTTTCAGCAAGTTGCCGTTTGTTCTCTTCAAGCTCTTCTTGTAAGGTCTGATATGTCTGGAATGTGGCAGTAATTCCACCTCTAGGAAGTGGTGGTCTGCGGAAACTCTCACCCAACACAGCTGTTCCTTTGCGCTGCCTACCTCTTGCTGCCTCTATGAGATTCATTTGTTCATGTTCAGGTATCTCCCCTAGCTGTTTAATGCCGACTCCTTGTTGCTCGGCCAATTCATGCAACTTGGCCATTAGCTTGTCCTGCATAAGAGAACACAATTCTTGAAACTGCCATTGCAAATTGCCAACAGGGTAGACAACAAATTCTTCAAAAATACATCAAGTGTCAAGACAGTTGAGACAGTTTACGTTTAACAGGGCAGACAACAAATTCCATTAACATTAACACTTTACATTACATAACAAGAAATGAAGCGGATTATGAATATCATCACTTTACATTACATAACAAGAAATGAATCAGGTTATGAATATCATTACTTTACATTACATAACAGAATATGACTCAGCTACATGTTAGACATTAAAACAGAAATAAAAAATGCACGACAGTTACATAACTTTATTTAACGAAGTCCACAGTCTAGTGATGTGCATCATAGTTTGACAACAAGCGCAACACAGTTTCACAACATAAACAAAGCATCATAGTTTGGCAACAAGCGCAACACAGTTTCACAACATAAACAAAGCATCATAGTTTGACAACAACAACACAGTTTCACAACATAAACAAAGCATCATAGTTTGACAACAAGCGCAACACAGTTTCACAACATAAACAAAGTCAAATATAAGTTCATCACAAATGCTTAACATAAAATAAGTCCACATCAAGTGCATCACAGTTTGTCAACAAAGTCCACAATTTCAAATAAAAATTCAGAAAAAATGGATGAGAGTAAGTTTACCGCCACTTCTGCTCCATTTGGATCCTTTCTATAAACTTCTTGGAGAACCGCAATTAAAGGAGCTATGTATCCTTCTGAAATGTACTTTTCAGCCCTCTCCCAAAAAGTCATCTTGCCTGAACAATGGTTCACATGGTCGCTCTCAACCCTTGTCTTTGTCATTCGGCTGGAGAATTTCTGCATAAAAAATTAATATTAGTGTGGCAGGGCAGCGAGTATTTGCTGGAGATTAAAAACTAAAAATACAAAAGTTCAATGTGTTACCATAAATTCAGGGGTAGTAAAGTGATTTCTTAGCCAATCCCACTCTTCCGGACGCTTCCTGAACTCGTAGGGAAGTTCTCCCTTGTTTTTCACACAGAACGTGTGGCAGTTACACTTCCACTGGCGGAAGCGCTTTGAGGCCATGCGTAATATATACCCCTTCAGCCAATTATCCTCCTCATTTATCACAAAGAATGCCTAGAAGTGCAGATGGAATTAATATCAATTACAAACTAAAGTTTCAAATATAAACAAATGAAATGTACGCAAAAGACTTACGCTTATGTGATCAATGATATTCTTCCAAATCCCTTCACCCAACTCACTGAAGCTCGCAACATTCATTGGGATAGATTCCCTCACGTACCTTCCGATTTCATGCACTAGAAGCTTCTGGTGCTTATTAATGTATGGCGTATTGTCAGCTCTTTTTTTCAGTGTGATACGCCCTTTCTTTCGCACTTCTGCCTCAAGTTTGGCACCACACACAACTCCGCGTCCGCTAGTTAGCATAATTCCATCTGACAAAATTTAATCATTAACAACTTTGTAAAAAATAAATTAGTAATGAGTCAAACTATTACCTGGTCCGACTTTTAATTTGGCTCTTATCCTCTTCATCCTTGCACCCTCTGATGCATCTTCTTCCATATTTTGTTCGTTGAGGGTGTCACGCTCCCTGTAATCAGGTATGTCCACTGATGACAATGGTGGAGGTTGAATTGGAGACTGACGTGTTTGGGATTGAGGATGGGGTGTTTCAGATTGACTAGTGGAATGAGTTCTAGGGTGATAACTAGCTGGAAGTCGAGACTGAATCAGGTTGTTCGACTGGCTGCTAGTCTGAGGTCTGCTAGTCTGAGGTCTGCCGGTCGGCTGAGGTTGATTTTGGGACTGAGGTGAACAAGCTGACAATTGCGGCTGACTATTCCTGGGTGGGGGTTGGTTTTGGGAAACAGGTGAGCCTGTTGATAGCTGCGGCTGGGTATTTACTAACGGATGGGGCTGAGTTTGGGAGTTGGCAGACCTTCTTTGTGGTTGAAAATTCTCGCCATTTCTGGATTGAGGTTGGGAGGCTGCTGATATTTGCGGCTCAGGATTTATCTCAGTCTGGGATATTGTTCTGGCCTTCTTCTTTCGGATCGGCACCTTCCCAACAAATGTCCTCACTTTCTTTGACCTAACTTGCATCGGTTGAGAATGATTGTCATCCTTCCACAAGGCCTCACCTATGATTGTATCATCTACAACAATAATAACAGAAATCAATTTCACCTTTGTCAACCACTTAAAATAGTATAATCAATTGATAAATCACTGTCAAGAGCCAAGTGAAAATTACCTTCAGCAATGGGACTTCCTTCAGGCGTTGAACTGCGTCTTCCAGGTGAGGCATTGCGTGTCACAGGGCTGGAACTAAGAACAGGGTTGGGACTACGCTGAACAGGGCTGGGTCTACGCTGAATAGGGCTGGGACTACGCTGAACAGGGCTGGGACTTCGTTGGTAGGGGCTGGGACTGCGTTGGTCGGGTGTTGGACTGCGTCTCTCGGAACAGGCATTTCCTTCGGGGGTTGGACTGCGTCTCTCAGGCGAGGCCGGTTCAAGCGAGTCACTATCTTCAACAGGACTCTCTTCAGGGTCGCTAATCAGTACTGGGTCGCTAGCAGTATTTGGGTGTAGAGTTCGCATCCGGATTCTATTCGATTTCCTTGGCTTAACCACCGCCTGGATCTGAGTTGAGCGCTTTGCAGCTGACTCCTCCCTTAGTATGTCTATTAGATCTCGCTTTTTGCCCGGTTTTCCGGCCGGTCGGAGGGTGCGCCTTAGACTGAGCATTTATCTTCGCTTTTGCTGGTGGCTTGGCCGCTAGATTCGTCTTAGGTGGTGGCTTTACAGTCGGGTTCTTGCGGGGAGGCATGGCGACGACGATTCCTTCGTTCGTCAAATTTGTCGAAGCGGCGCGGCTGGGAATGAGATAGAAACACAATGTTAGGTCTGGTTAGGGTTTCAGTGACTTAGGAAACTCTTGGACGACGTGGCACCAGCTTATTGGTTAATTTGATATCACACAGATTATAATCTGCACCCTTTATAAACCCAAAATCGAATCTGCACCCTTCATAACCCCTAAACCCTTAGAATTTTGTAACCCCTGAACCCTTAGCAGATTTTGTAACCCCCTCAAACCCTTAGCAGATTTTGTAACCCCCTCAAACCCTTAACAGATTTTGTAACCCCTGAACCCTAACAAAAACACCCCTAAACCACTAAATTCTCACACACAATATGTGCAAACACCATAGTAGAATCTCAAACACCATATTAAAATGATCCAACAACCGATAGACAAATAAACACAAGTAAAATGATAGCAAATTCATGATCATTAACCTAAACACACAAGTAAAATATGAACGAACACACACAAGTAGTAAAATGCATAGTAGCTTGCCATGATCATCAAATCTCAAACACAAGTAGTAAAATGAACGAACACACACACATACACAATTAATAGTAGCCATGATCATCAAATCTTAAACACACAAGTAAAATGATCCAACACACACATACACGTACACATTAAGTAAGATGGTCATCATCATCATCATCAAACCCGAATTCGAGCTCTTTATTACTACTATCTTCATCATCTTCAAACTCATCTTCCGACTCATTGTAATTAATAGTAGAATTATAGCAATCCGGTGGTGCTTGTGGTAAAGATCCCATATCAACCTCAAGAGTGCATATGGGAACATGTGGAATGTTGTTTAAAGTATCCTCTTGATAAGCTTCTACAATGCCTAATGAATCATTCACTTCAAGCGCTAATGTACTAGCATTGTAAGTTCCTCTTTGGGCCACAACGTTGATTACCTTCCAATTGTCACCCAACTTAGGATCATCGATGTAAAACACTTGTCTAGCGATGGATGCTAAACAATAAGGCGTGTCCTCATAATACCTTCTTGATGTATCCAATGATTCGATTCCGTGGTCTTTTCTAATATCTCCTTTATTTTCATTAAACCATCGACATTTGAAGACAACAACATTCACGCCTTTTGGATATAGTAACTCGATAACATCTTCGAGCACACCATAATATTTCTCATCATCTGTTTCAACCATTACACCACTGTTTTGAACTGTCAACAATCTAGAATCTCGATCCCATGTCACAAATTTTACGCCGTTCACCTCGCATTGTGAGTAAAAATTATGTGCTTGAGGTTCGCATGATAAAGAGTAAAGGTACTCATTGAAACCATCGGATCCTTGAAGAAGTGTCATCTACAAAATAATTTTCATTATTAAATACTTGTGTATATACAAATCAAATGAAATGAAGGTTAGAATACATACCCAACGTTTCAAATATGGACTAAAATGTTTGATTCGAGCGTTGTCATCAAAGTATGGATATTGCTCTTCAAATTCATTCTTGTGATGATCCACATAATACTTTGCTTCTTTACAATTCTCTATAACACACCAATGAGCGGATCTAAGTTCACTTCTCCTGAGCTTCAAATTAGGAATATAACCCGATACATTGATGCACCTTCTTTCCATATTAGACTCTTCGTGAGGTATTGTTTTCCATGTACATTTTGACATAAGTTACACACTCTTGTGTAATATATTGCTCAGCAATACATCCTTCGGGAAATCGTGTGTTCCTTACATATTTCTTGTATTCACCCAATTGCCTATATAAAAATAATATGTAAGGCAACACATTAAATAGATAAATAAAACACAGTAAAGAATTTAATAAAATTGTATATACCTCTCGATTGGGTACATCCAACTATAATGAACCGGCCCTTTAAGCAACACTTGATGTGGGAGATGAATCATGAGATGCACCATGATGGTGAAAAATGCAGGAGGGAAGATCCGCTCAAAATGACATAATATCAATACTATATCAGACTCCATCTGAATGACATCAGTCTTTGTCAACTCTCGACAACAAAGTCTTTGAAACCATCGACTCAAGCAAATCACGGGGTTCACCACATAAGTAGGCAGATAAGATCGGATGAATGCAGGAATCAGTCGTTGGAACATAACATGACAATCATGTGTTTTCAATCCAACAAATTTTTTCTCTTGCAAATTGACCTTACTTCTTAAACTCCCAGCATAGTATGATGGATACTCCACATCTTTCATCATCTGTAGAACGTTGTACTTGTTTTCTGGACTAACGGTGTAACATGGTCTCCCAGATGGAATGTCCCACAAGTGTCGTTTACTCTCAAATCCAAGAATCGCTCCCACTACACAATCAAAGACATTCTTCTCAATGTGCATCACATCAAGCGAGTAAGGTTGCTCCAAATATTTCCAATAAGGCAACTCGTAGAATATAGTCTCATGTGTCCAACAAAGTTTCTCAGATTTTCCCTTTCCTTTAACTTTTGGGTGTAAGCTAAGTACGGGAAAGTCACGTGTGTGAGTCTGAATGATATCAAAAATGTCAATACCAGTAAGAAAAGGTGGTTTCTCCCTCAACTCAACTTTCCCTCCAAACTTATTTCTTGCAGTCCTCCACTCATGCTTGCGTGGTAACCACCGACGATGTCCACAGTATGCCATTCTTCTATCCGAATGAATAGCATCAATTCCGTCTAAACAAATGGGACAAGCTTTGTATCCTTTAGTTTGGACACCTCCTAACATTCCGAGACCGGGGAAGTCACTAATAGTCCACAATACTGCAGCTCTCATAATAAAACAAGTACTCGTATAACGATCATATGTAGATACCCCACTACTCCATAGTAATTGCAATTCATCAATAAGAGATCTCATGAACACGTTCAAACACTTTCCAGGGGATTTAGGACCTGAAATTAACATTGCGAGTATGTTAAATTCTTTTTTCATACACATCGACGGTGGCAAATTATAAGGCATAACCACAATAGGCCAAGTGTTGTGAGAGGTGGAGTTTATTCCAAAGGGGTTGAACGCACATTTCGAATTTCATTTGCAAATTCTGGAAATTGCATATTCAAATGCTTCCACGCATCTCCATCCGCTGGATGTCTGAAATCACCCACACCGTCACCAACTCGACGTTCCCCATGCCAACGCATTTCCTTTGCCACGTGTGGAGATGTATAAAGACGTTTGAGCCTTGGGGTAATAGGAAAGTAACGGATAATTTTTTTAGGAACCCTTCTTCCACCATTTTCATAAGCATAACGCGGCTCCTCACAGATAGGACAACTATCAAAATGTTCATACTCTTTGTAATATAATACACACCCGAATTCACATCCATGAAATATCTCATAACCCAATCCTAACTTCTTCAAAACTTTCTTAACATCTCGATAGGATCTCGGATAGTTGTTCTCTTCAGGCAACAAACTTCTACAAATATCCAAATGTTTATCAAAGCTCTTATCCGACCAACGACTTTCAACTTTCACTTGTAGTCCCTCCAAAATACACTTCAATACCGTTTTGTCACTTCCCAAAAAAATTGGGCGATGAGCTTCCTCTAAAAGACTACAATACTTCTCATAAGCAATGTTATTCTCAACAAGATCAAAAGTATCTTCCACCATGTCATTTGTGGCAACATCACGTAGAGGAAACACCTCATTCAATAACTCTATAGTTGAATAATTATCTCCACCAACAACTTGCATATCATTTGATTCATACCTCACTTCTAATGGTTCAACTTCCTCACCATGCAATGTCCAAACTTTATAACTTTTCATCATCCCATATTGAACCAAATGTCGCCGCATTTCGCTCAAATTAATCCATTCTCCGCCGCCCTTACAAAGCCTACATGGACAAGGATGTAATTGTGTAGTACAATTATCTCTTACAAATTGTATGAAACCTTCAATCCCCTCAAAATAGCGTCGATCCACTCTTGGCAAATTTATCCAAGACCTATCCATGACTTGATTATTCTTCGATTTCCTAAAAAATACAAATAATTGCATCTTCAAACTCAAACAAATCTTAACACAAAACAACTCAATCAAACGAAGAAATTTCATTCAAAACGGATTACCTCAAGAAATTTAAAATTTTCAACGTATGAAGTGTAGATCAATCACGCCGTGTTCAATATGCAATTCCTGTGAGATTGCAAGAGTAAATGAAGGTTTAAAAGTTGAAGAAACGAGGAAGGAGCGCAGGACTTCAGTTCATGGAGAGTTTTCGGAGAGGGAGCTGCGTACACTGCGTTTCTTGGTTGCTTTTGCAATTAATGTATCATACTTTTGCAACATACATAGCATAAGTATGTTGCGTAACCGAAGGAGAACAAACAACCCTTACCAACCATCATAAATTTATTCGTACTGTTTGCTTTCAAACGACGTTGAAAAGTCAACAAGTTTTTCTCTGTTCCACGTAATGCAACATACATTATGATGTTGCGTTATAGTATGTTGCATTAGTACATCATTTTAAGTAATGCAACATATGGTTAGATGTTGCTTTAGTGTATGTTGCGAAAGCGATCTTAGACAACGTGTCCTCTTATGCAACGTCAACTTAAATGTCGCGCGAAGCCTATGCAACATACACCTATGCAACACCAATTTCTCAGTGTTGCAAAAGGTATAAAAGTACGTAGTGATCAAAAAGGTCAGCGTATGGAACTAAAGGAAACATAGAGAATACCTGATCCTTCGGTTCATTGTTGCTGACTTCTATCTCTGATTTGGCAGGACTTTTCTTTGGTGGCTGACTTGTCTCATCATCCAGTTCCTTCTTCTGACCATGAGCATCAGCTTATGCTCTTGTACTTTATGCACTATGGCCTCAGATTCTGACTTGGAAAAGGGCAGCAGCTTGTGCCTTCTGAACAAAGACCTTGAGAGCTTGGCTTGGACAATGACATCAACTTGATTTGGAAACGTCGTGATGATGAGGGTCTCTAGTCTCCTGATTCCTTTTTCCCACTCTTTGACGTTGTTGTTCGTCTCAGATTGCTGCACTTGCCCTCCAACTCTGATTTGAGTATCGCAATTGTTTTCTTCTCGGAATCGTAATTGCTCTGCATACCAATCTTTATAAGGATAGGATAAATTCAGAGGAAGCTTTGTTATCAAATAGTAAAGATGGCTCAAGGCCAGAAAGAGATAACTTTCTCACGAATCTTTCAAGGGCAAAATTCGCAAGGAACTAAAGGAGAACTCGATAAACTACTTATACTATTGGACTTACACTACTTTTTTTTTGATTCAAGATGAGAACATTTCATATCAAAAGATATTACAAAACACGCAAATGAAACATAATCGACGGACAAATCTTAAGACAACACAACATTGAGGAAGTCTCGTAAATGCAGTTTGAAGAGCAGGCCATGACCGACACCATCCCAGCGAACTCACCGAAGTCCATACATCGTCCGAACTCGGAAAAAAACCAGCAAAAGACCGAAAGGGCATCCAGATCAGGAAGAGCAGGAACGGCAAAATTCAGGATCTGGCCCAACAGGCCCACAAGCACACAAGCCCAACCAAACAAACCCTAGCGACAGCAACCACCATCACGCCAGCCGCCAGCAGCATCGCAGCCAACCCCGCTCCGTCCACCTCCACCCACCACGTAGACAACCCCGCCCGAGCCGCGCCATCACCCACATCCCAGCCAAGACCGAGCCCACCCAGCCAGATCGAGCCGCGGTCACCATCCACGACCACCCTCGACCACCCCGCGTCCACCCACGTCCATCCGCGTCCTCCCCAACCCCGTCAGATTCGAGCCGAAATCCGGCCCAGTCCGAGCCGCAACCAGCCCCGTCCGATCCGCGCCACACCCAGGCCGAGTCGCCTCTAACCCCACTCGCGGCCTCAGATCTGCCGCCAGATACCCAACCTCCGTCGATCCGGCCGTTCCCTGACCCCGTCCTCCCTCTCGCCGAAAGCCCCACCCGAGCCGCGTCCATCACCAGATCGGAGTTGCATAGAGGCTTGGATGGAAAACCAAGCCATGGATCGACCAATCGTGCCTCCAAACTTGCAACAGCCGAGCCCCAGGAGACCACGGCGGCCCCAGAAAAGCAAGCACACCAGCATGACCACCCCGCACATCAAGCACCATGGCTTGACAGGAAATCTAGCACAAGGCTAGAGGGAAAACTAGCATGGAAGCTAGAGGAATTATTGAAAGGAAAAGACAATACGAAAAGGAAAGGGGAGATTAAACTACCGCGGGCGGAGGAAGACTGACCTCCTCCCCGAGAGGAGGGGTGTCTTCCCCAGCCAAACGGAGGGCTTTGCAAGGAAAGTGGACTTACACTACTTGATACTTGACCAAAAGACTTGAGACAAAAAGCTACGATTTTAAGACATGTTTTAATATTATGATGATTAGAATGAGTTCATTTTATACTGTTGGTCGTGACTTTTTCAACAGCTCTTTTCATTGAAGATGCACATTTAATACTTGATTAATCCCTCTTTTACCCATTTTGATAGCCTTCTTTTGAATACCTTTAACCCCTTGATGCCAGGAAATACTAACACATCTTAAATGAATTGTGAGACACTTTTGGAACAGCTGGTCTGACCTTCAATGCAAAGTGCCAAATCAAAAACAGTTGGTATAAGAAACTGAGTGAATGCAAAGTGTCAATTCAAAAACATTTTTATCTAGTCTCGATGCATCTAACAAAACTCATACTAGAATCACTTCTCTTAAACTTTCAATATAATACGGACTAACGAGATTTCCACACATCTTTATATGTGAACATAAATAAACAAAGATGCAAGGTGCCAACCCAGAGGGTTTGTCCCTTAGAGTCCTGGCTTTGTACATTTCCTGTAAAGGAAGAAGAATAAAGTGTCACGAATAGAGGTATTCAGGTAGAATGCACAAGGAATATATGTCATCTGTATGTAGCTAGTCATTTGCTGTTAAATGCTGGCGACAGAATAGCCACTATGTGACCTCAGGAACGAGATCATCTTATCGTAAACTTCCTCCTTTCCTCTGATGCTCAGAACAAAGTCCAGATGGCCGTAGTCTTTGATGAAGAGAAGCTCTGGTTCCATGGGTAGCTCTTGGAGAGTGCGTTTGACATCTTTTAAGTCTGCCAGGCCATCAGTGCCTCCATAACCCATCCACATTGGTAGAGAATTTGGTATATGGCTTAGATTGAAGGCTGGTGGCTTGGTTTGACCGTATAACTTCAGGTTCTTGAATCTGCCGTAGTCATACTTAGCAAAAGTACCCTTGCGGATCACTGCGAAAGCCAATCAGGAGTATGAAGTTATGTCGTTATAATGTTTACACGAAGATAATTTCCGAACTGAGAATCACAACATCATAGAGGAATGGAAAACCATATCTTCAAACCACTACAGAACAACAAAAATTATCAGCTAATTAATGTTAAGGTAAATGAGCATACTCTGAAATAGATGGTTCATGTTCTTCGAGGATGAGGGATGGGGTTCATACTCAAAATAGAATTCCACGCGTGAGTTGTTAAAACAACAATTATCACCTACATGAATAAATCAGCTTTGGTTAATTGAAGTTATGGTCGGAGAAAGATAATGTTTGATTCATACAAGGATTAAACAAATCAAAAGAGTTGAATGGCATACAATACTAAAAATATATAAAACTAAATAATTAATTTATCACACATATGAAACTGATTTAGTATGGAGTCAAACCTGTTAATCCCGTAAGCAAATTGGAGCATTCAACATGTCCATCACATATGGAGTCCATCAGCTCCACCGCAATTTCGCTGAATTCATATATGAAAGGTCATATTGTCATCAAATTAATGTTTTTTGGACTCAGATTGAAGTTGAAGCCTGGGGTTGTTTTCCTCACCTTCTAAAGTTAAGTTGATGAATGCCCATTGCCATGACAATCTGTTCTGAATATCCATGTGATCACTATTTATACGAAAATGTGTTAATCAAGAAGCTGCAAAGACCAAGGAGTCGAGTGGCATTACCTGATCGAGATGCATTGTCACCATTCTTAGCACTAATGGTGCATTAACGTGTTCCAAGTAAGATATGGGACAAAGAAGAGCAGCAGCTTCAACCATCTCTACAATCTCTGGTTGAGTGAAAGCAGCCAAAGACATGATTGTACCCTGAAGAAATCCAAATATTTAGTACCTACTGCAGAATGGAAAAAGCCAACAATTGGAGCTCACAACAAAAATAAATGATCTGTTGGCTCAATAGCTTATTACCTGGGAATGTCCAACAACAAGGACTTTGGAGCCTGTTTTATTATTCACATAGTTGACCATGGCAGAAAGGTCATATAGTGCTAGCTCTTCCCAACTCCAATCCCAGAAGTCCTATAACGCAGAAAAAAATATTTGGAAACTTTAAAATCGAGAAAAATAGATGTGATGTTTCCTTTCGTAACTAGTTCTCATAAATGAACTCTAGCTCAGCCTACTGATCAGGTAAAGCACATTTGCAAGGCCAGCAATCATCTGAATGGTTCCAATACGTTGCTTATATGGTTATACCATACACCCCTGTATGTAAGAGGTATTTTTTGATAACTTGGTTAAACCTATGGTGATTCATCCAATCCAACACCAGAGAAGACCTCTATCAGATGCAAAAGATCATTTTGCAGGACTCAAAATTTACGAAGGAGAGAACAGGCCAAACTGCAGATATGTGAAATCACATATTAAAGAAAAGATATGCAGTTTCTTTTCAAAAACTATTCACTGAAAAGAACTATATGCCAGAACAGCAAAGAAACCTCCCAAAAAATTAAACAAACAACAGAAAATCAAAAAACAAACAACCTAGAAAGCCAGTCCTACAGGACAAACAAATACCCATAGCCCAAAAAAATAAAGGGTACTAATCTCCTAAATAATCTGGTGGATATCCAACACATTTGAAATTAAGCAAACCAATAGAATGTGATCAAGGAGATAAACAGAAACAGATACGTGGTAGTTTGATAACCAACATATAAAAACCTTGGGGAAATACTATTAGGTGTAACAAGAACTTAGTGTTCAAAAAACCAACAAGAATCAAAAGTTTAGCCATTCTAAATTCACACCTTATCCTTCACTGATAATGAGACATGCCTTTGGCTGTATCGAGTTCCACGAACATTTCCAACCCATACATCAAAACCACTGTTTGCAAGTAGGAAACCCAAGGACTCTTCCTCCGAATTCAAGAACCAACTGTCACCTCCCTGCATCCCATTGAATCTCACAATAAGTATCCAACCCAATAAAATACCAAAACTCCATGGAACCTCATATTTCAAACTTCCATATATATGCAAAACAACAAATTCACTAAAACTAACTTCCACAAATTAAATATAAACAATCAAGTGAAAATAGACCGTGAAGAGTCCGTGCTGAAGAAGCACGGGAGGTGCCCGGATATCCCTCAAATCATGATTTCGAGCTGACACGCGCTGAAGCCCCAATATAAAACCATCCTTAGTCTCCACCTGCCAGTCACCCAATCACACTATCAATCAAAATCAAATTATCAAACCCTAATCCTAATCTCAACTCAACCAAAGAGGATGAGATCAGTAACGCATACACTGTGCTCATCGCAGGGATATCCCATTGGCCTAATCAGCTCATCGCATAGCCCTGCAGTTGGCGATCGTTCCCCACGAATGCGCGATAGCTGAAACCCACATCCGATCCTTCGGTTTCGGTCAACTGAAGAGCGACGACGAGGGTGAGCAGTAAACACGCGACGGTCAACATCGCCGTTTGCGCTGGTCGGAGTCTGATTAGATGAGTGCGGAATTAATCATTTCTTTTTTCTTCAGATTTGGATAATGGTGGAAGTTTGAGTGGCGTGCCACACAAGACACGCTGTCCAATAATATACAGCCACGTGTTACTTTGTATTTCCGCATATTCTTGTCTAATACTGTCGAAGTCAACACATGGATTTTTGAAGTTAACTGTCCACGGCCCATTTTAGGCCCAAACGATTTTGAATCAACCTGACCCGACCCGAATTTAATCACACGACCCGTGAAAGCTGACGTTTTCTGGACCCAAGCGATTAGCGAAGGTGCGGATCGGCAGCCGTGGCAGCTTCGGATTCTCTGAATCTCGGTTGATGAAATACTAGAAGTTGGTCTGTATATCGAGGTGAGATTTAAGTTGATATGTTTATGTGATGAAATTTAGGAATTAGGGTTTCTTTTGAGAGGAGTGAGTTCAGCTGTATGAGTTGGGGTTCGAATTAGTTTCTAAAAATTGATATTTTTCCGATTGGTTGGTTTAATTCTTGTGATTTGAGTTGAGATGAAGGTGCTGTTGACTGTTTATGGATGTTTGATTCATGTTCTGCACTAAGGGAATGTTAAAGTGATCGCCTATGTTGAACAATTGTTGTGTTCTGACCTGCTAAGTAGTTTTTGATAGGATCGCTTGTTAGCAGTAAAGATTAGGTCTAAGACTTGTTAAGTACTAAGACTTAGTTAGCAGGTACTTGTTTCTCAGAAATGTAAATGCTGCGGAAATTCGTCTAATGATTGATTTTATTAATCAATAGACTGTACAAGCGTTACAATATCTATACAATAGTATCTCTAACTATCATACACAGTCACCTTGGCCTGAAGGTTGAAAATCCACAATCGTGACTCTTAGGACAAGTTCCTCTGCCCGCACGCACTTGCTGTACGCTCCGTTCTTTCTGAAAATCAATTCTCCGATGATCAGAATATCCTTGCACGCTTGCCTGCTTGCTCTCTCAGCAATACTCCAGACTCGTATAGATTGCAATGGAGATTCATTGGTTTACCCACTCGAGTAACCACCTAGTGTAACCGCCATTTGACACATCACAATCTGCAACTTCCTTTGCATTGTGATTCTCTCAGGTGTCCAGCAGTTGCTCCAGCAGTTTCTTCGACTTATCTACTCACACTTTTATCAGCATCATGATTCCATGCATATCTCAGTGTAGTCCTGGTTTATGTCCCGTATGCAGCCTGTCAGGACCATGTCCTCTGCACACTCAACTTAAATATAAGTAACGTGTTGTCATCATCAAAACTCAACATGGGGACCATGTATCAACAATTTCCCCCTTTTTGATGATGACAAACACTTGAGGGACAAATGAACGACAGATGATAAGACTATGTCCAACTGAGAATTAAGTGAGAACAAGTTCCCCCTAAACTTATGCACAGAAGCATATAATCAGAACAAGAACATACACTTGGTCTTGTTCCCCCTAGATCAGTACCCCCTACACTTTCTTCCCCCTTTTGGCATCATCAAACAAGGGTAAACACATCAACAAGTAAACCACAAGTATAGAACAGCCAAATATGCAAATAAAACAGATTGCACAATAATAAACTTCAAAATTAAAGGCAAATTGTTTCGAATTGCATGGAAGGGATCATAAAAGTTCAAACAATAAAAAGATAATTTTGGTAGGGGTGGAAAGAAGGGGTGAGTTCATGAAGGTCCGGGTACTGGCATTCACTATATCAGGTCTTTAACCTGATCTGAAAGCATTCAGACTCTGTCCTTAACTGCCTTGAGTACCACCTCCTTGAGTTCCTGGAACTCCTTCTTCAGATCTCTCAAATCCGAGGACACCTTCCTCAACTCTGTCCTGACATAACCCAGGTCAATGTCCAGTTCATTCAACCTTACCTTCAGGTAGTCATCTGGAGGAGGCACATATTCATCAGAGTCCTCATCATTACCTTCCACAACTTTCCTTCCATTTTGCCTACGTCTTTTATCCAACCCTCATCAGAAAATATCAAGCCCATTTTCTTGAAGTCACTCGGATTAAATTTCCTCACCACTGAGACTTCGTCTTCATGATTTTTATAAACTTCATGGTACTGGAGGATTTTCTTCACAATCCGGGCATAACCAACTTGCTTCATCTGGCTTAAATAGCTCATCTGATGAATGATCATCTTCGGAAGGTTTATCTGCTCTTTCGTCAGGATTTTGTCCATTAACAGAATATCTTCCAATTGGACTAGACTGGTCTTTGACCCTCTTGGCAGTAGATTCGTGACCATAAGTTTGTGAAGGACTTTGACTTTGGCTGACAAATGCTTTGAAGGTACCCTTCCTGGTACAGCAGTGCCACATACTCGCTGTTGAACCACATATCTATCCTCTTCATTCTTTGGCCACTGTCCTTTGACCCACTCCCCATATCCTTTATGAGGAATGTTGAGAATGGTTGATAACTCCTTGCTGGAAATAGTCAGGTACTCTCCTCCAATAACAAAGTCCAGATGGACATTGTTTCCTTTGGCTGTTACAGAGAGTTGTGAATAGAACTCCAGTACTGCTGATGGACTTACCAACTCGTCCAAATCAAACAGACTTTCCCACTCCTGATATTCTAACAGGTCCAAGACCTCCTCCAATTTCTGTTCCTTCAGAAAGCTTACTGAGCATTCCATGTCCTCCAAGATTTCCTTTTTGGTAATCTTCGGCTGGGTTCTCGTCCCCGTAGACTTAGTCCTCTTGGACGGCTTAGGAGTCTTGGTTGGAGCTGAACTGGAGACGATCACTACATCATCGTCACTGGGAACTTAGACTGATTTACCCTTTGCTAAATCTCTAGCAACCTCTGCTGCTATCTCCAAAGCAGCAATGTCCACATCATCAAGATCCTCTTGATCATTCCCATCGGCCTGCACTTCAACAAAACCATCCACAGCTGATTTTCCCAAACTACCATTATCACCAGCAACATTCCTCACATCATCCGCAACATCATCAATCACAGAATCATTAACAACATTAACAACACGTAGCGCATCCACAACACTCTTAATTACGGAGGCAATAGTTTCATGTGATTCAGAAACCTTACTAGAATCTCTTTCACTTACCGCATCGCCGTTCACAGTCTCTGCTCCGTGCATGTTGCCTTCTTCAACCACGGATTCCATCTCCGTCGACTGAAGTGGTAGAGCATATACGACCATGGCTCGAGTCAAATCTTCAGCATCTGAGGCTGCGGCGGTGTTGTTGTTGTTGACGGTGTGGGAGTCCATTGAGTCGGCGGCTGAGGGCTTCGTCTTCGTCGATTAGGGTTTCTGTTAAAAGTCTAGATTTGCGTTGACCAATACTCTTCCGGATAATCCTTAAATCCCTTTGATTTTGTTCGAATTCAAAATTCAAACTTTATCTTAATTATCCAAAACGATTCAACTACCCAAGACTTGGTACACGCATCTCACTTCATCTCCCAATTAATTCGTTGACTGCGCAGGACTTTGACACCTTTCTGACCAACATAAACCACTGAGACAAATACCTTTAAATCTGCTCAACTGTCAAACCTGGTCATTGTCCTGAACAAGTGAATACTGTACCCCGACCTTATCATTAACTCCACAAGGGACATTGTGATGGTTTGGTTTGACCGTAAGGGTCTATAGTGCGAACATCACAATTCAAACACTCATAAAATCACACAAACGTACCTTTGAGTATTTAGCTAAGGAGGCTGGGTACACACTTCCTTCATGAGGCTACTGAGGATCAAGATTCGGAAGGTACTTGGCTAAGAAGCAAATACAATCCATGCAAAAACAAGACAATTTCACCTTTAATCAAGAAGTAAAGCATGCAACCATTCTATTCACACATAGGCATATTCACATACTATAGGATATATGTATCAATACTTACCCTTGTTCTAACCAATCATTGAGGATTAAGTTTAGAGATACCTCACTAGGTAGAAATCATACCAAGTGCCATCCTGAACTTCTCGAATGTTTCCCTGCATAGAGCTTTGGTGAATATGTCCGCGACTTGTTCCTCAGCCCTACAAGTCTCCATAGAAACAAGTCCCTTCTCTACACAATCCCTTATAAATGATGTTTAATCTCAATATGTTTCATTCTACTATGATGTACTGGATTCTTAGCTACACATATAGCACTAGTATTATCACAGTATATAGGGATATGATCAAAGAAGAGATTGAAGTCACCTAGTTGATTCCTTAACCAAAGAAGTTGTGCACAACATGCTCCGACAGCAACATACTCAGCTTCGGTTGTGGAAAGAGCTACTGAATTCTGTTTCTTGGACCCCCATGAGACAAGACACGATCCAAGGTACTGAGCCATCCCGGACGTTGACTTCCTATCACATCTGTCCCCAGCATAGTCAACATCAGTGTATCCTTCCAGTGTCAAGGACTTGTACCTCGGATACAACAGAACGAGGTTCTTAGTCCCCTTCAAGTACCTCAGGATCCTTTTCACAACTTTCACGTGTGTTTCTCTTGGATCGGACTGGTACCTGGCACAAGCACAAACACTAAACATAATGTCAGGTCTACTTGCTGTTAAATACAGAAGAGAACCTATCATTCCTCTGTAAAGTGTTGGATCTGCCTTTGGAGAGGTTTCATCCCTGGACAAGGAACTACTGGTCGAACTTGGAGTAGCAGAAGGCTTTGACTGATCAGAGAGGTTTCACCACCAAAAGATGCTTCTTTGTCCTCAGGAGGAACAATGTCTTGTCCACTGCTCCTCTTTCATATCCATGAGCTATTAGGAAATCTGACAACCTTTCATACCATGCCCTTGGTGCCTGTTTCAACCCATAAAGTGCTTTGTCAAGAACATAAACATGGTCTGGATGGACTGTGTCCTCAAAACCTGGAGTCTGTTTCACATACACTTCCTCCTTCAGGTTCCTATTCAAGAACGCTGTCTTCACGTCCATTTGATGGAGCTTGAATCCATGTTGAACTGAATAAGCAATGAGAAGTCGGATGGCCTCTAACCTTGCCACCGGTGCGAAGGTCTCATCATAATCGATGCCTTCTTGCTGATTATACCCTTGTACAACCAACCGAGCCTTGTTCCGACAATGACTCCCTTCTCATCCTTCTTGTTCCTGAACACCCAACGAGTACCAATCACCTTTCTCTTTTCTGGTCTAGGTACAAGTCTCCAAACCTTATTCCTCTCAAACTGATGCAGCTCTTCTTGCATTGCCTGAACCCAATCTGGATCCTTAAGTGCATCTTCTACCTTCTTTGGCTCAATCAGGGATACAAACGCAGTCTGGACTTGTTCCCCCTGAAACGCTGCATAGCAATAGTAATCCCGAAGTCTGACATTTGGTTGTCTTCTCTAGGGTTTCTTCTCAACGGAACTACATCTCCAATAACTTCCTCTACTGGATTCTGATCGTTGTTACCATCCTCAGCTATACCTGATCAGTAACCTGGACTTGTTCCACCTGCCGTTCCTCTGGGACAGGTATCTGAACTGGATTCTCATCAACACCCTCTTGTGCTGGATTCCGTCGGCAACCTCCTGTACCTCATCAACACCCTCTTGTGCTGGATAACCAATGATTCCTTCAGCATGGAACACATCTGGTCGAGCTAATACAAAGATTTCCTCTGCTGGTTCCTGTTGGACTTGGTCCTCAGCAGGCTTCCTTGGCATGACATTCTCGTCAAAGACCACATGTACGCTTTCCTCCATTTTCTGAGTTTGCTGATTGTACACCTTGTATGCCTTACTGTGAGCTGAATACCCTACAAATATACCTTCATCACTCCTTGGATCTAGCTTTCCTAGCTGATCCTTCCCGTTGTTGTGAATGAAGCACTTACACCCGAAGACTTTCAAGTGAGAAATGTTGGGTTTACGTCCTTTCAGCAGCTCATACGGAGTCTTGTTCAGATTGGTCTCAAATAAGCTCTGTTCAATACATAACAAGCTGTATTCATTGCTTCCCCAAAACCTCTTAGGCAGGCCACTTTCCAGCAACATAGTCCTGGTCATATCCTCCAGGGTCCTGTTCTTGCGTTCCACTACCCCATTCTGCTGTGGAGTCCTTGGCGCTGAAAAGTTATGATAAACTCCCTGACTGGCACACCAGCTGATGAAATCTGCATTGTCAAACTCAGTACCATGATCTGATCTGATACTTTTAAGTTTCTGACCCAGCATTGTTTCCACAGCCTTGACCCAAACCTCAAACTGATCAAATACCTCAGTCTTGGAAGAAATGAATATTGTCCATGTATACCTTGAATAATCATCAACCAAAACGAACCACATACTTGTTACCTCCAATGGTCTGAGTCCTCATAGGTCCACACAAGTCCATATGCACTAACTCCAAAGGACTGCTGGTACTGACTACATTCTTAGGCTGAAATGAGGTCCTGGTCTGCTTGCCTCTAGTACAAGGAACACAAACCTGATCAGGTACATGACTCACTTCTGGTAACCCACGAACCAATTCCAACCTCTGAAGCTTTTTCATCAACCTGAGATTCACATGACCTAGACGCCTGTGCCATAAACCTGAATCATCTGCCTTTGAAGACAGACATAGATACTCGTCTGGGTCAAAGTCCGGATCAGTCATATATACTCCATTTTCCATGATGCCTTTGAGAAGAATCTTTCCTGTTCTTAGAGACTTCACATAGCACTCATTAGAAGTAAAACAACTTTATTATTACTATCTTGACAGAGTTGATAAACACTAAGTAAATCAAACTTCAAGTTCCGGACCAAACTAACATTATCTACACTAACTTTCTTATTTAACTTAACCATACCTGTGCCTAGAATTTCACCTTTACTTCTGTTTCCAAAGGTAATTGAACCTCCGGAATGTTGTTGTAGAGAAGAGAAGTAGTCCACCTTTCCAGTCATGTGGCTGGAGCATCCACTGTCTACGTACCATGGACCTGTTCCTCTCTCTACCTGCACAGAAATGATTAGTTCTTACGTACCCAAATTAGCTTAGCCTTTTTGGGTTTCAAGTCAGCACGAAAGTTAACACTAGAAATGTTCTTTGGAGAATTTAAAACATCAGCTTTGACAGACTGATTCTGTCCGGTACATGTCCCCTGCTTTGGAAACTTTCTGGCATGACAGCTTTTCCAGAGATGACCTTCCTTTCCACAGTGGTAACAGATTTTCCTCTTTCTGAAATCCACTTTGTTGAACTCAGCAACCTTTTCCTTCTGTTTGTTGAGGTTGATCCCAGCTGGTCTTTGTCCTAGAGCGCTTTTTGCCCAAATATGATATCCTTTACCATATATCCTTGCCTCGTCATGAAGATCCACCTTCACCCGTGGAGTCCTCCTGGGTTCACCAGCACTTGGACCTCTCTTCAGAATAGTCACTTCACCATAACCTAGTCCTGGTTTAGGTTTCTGAACTCTGGAACTGTTCCTTCTAGCCATAGGTTCTTGAACCTGCAAAACAGCTTCTCGTTTTCCAACGAGCTCATTCTGAAGTTGCCGTATCTTGGCAGACTTCTTCTCAATGACAACTTCTTGCTTTTCAACAAGGTTAGACAATTCATCATTCTTATCACAAAGCCTTCTAATAAGAAACATTAAAGTAGAATGTGATGTATATTTAGATGAATCAGAAGAAGAAGAATCTACCTCAGATGTAGATGATTCTTCCTTTGCCATTAAGCAGTAATTCCTTCTGGAAGATCTAGACCCAAACAGACTGTCGAGGTCACTGTCCTCATCTGAATCACCCCAAGTTGCTATCATAGCTTTCTTGTCTTTCTGTTTCTCATCCGGTTTGTCATCCTTTGACTTCTCCTTGTCAGCTTTATCCTTCTTTTTCTTTCTACAATCTCTAGCAAAGTGTCCCTTCTTCTTGCAATAGAAACACTCATCATCCTTACCGGCGGTGCGTTTGGAAGACGAGTCCTTTGAACCAAGTTTCTTACTTGCGATCTTCAATGCCTTGGACAGCAATGCCATGTCTGACTTATCATCGGATTTCTTTTCCTTTTCTTTTCCTTTTCCTTTGCCCTTACTGTTCGAGGACTTAGACTTCTCCTTGTCTTTGTCCTTTTCACTGACCAGTGCTATCTGCTTCCCACCCTTCTGAGGTTCACGTCCCTCAAACTTACATTTCTCATAAGCATGTTACTTTCCAGCTTTGAGACTAGTTCCTCAAGAGTAATCCTTTAGTATCAGGGAGAGCAGCAGGGTCCTTGATATGTTATCCCATGCTGGACTAAGTCCTTGCAGAAAGTGGTGAGTAACTTCCCATTGCTCAAGTTCCTTTCCCAATCTGGACAGTGTAGACAAACTTCCCTGGAACTTAGAATGATAGTCATGAAGCGACTCATCCTTTCCTTGACGAAGGCATTGAACTTCATCTGAGCGGTAATGATCCTGTTCTTCTTCACATCACCAGAACCTTCATAAATCCTCTTTAAGAGGTCCCAAACTTCTGCGGGATCTTTTACATCATGACCTTGTCCAGATCACCAGGTTCAAGTGCAGAATGCAGAACTTTCATAGCCTGAGCATTTTTCTGGAGTTTCTTGTAATCTGCAGTGGTGTAAAAAGCCTGGGTTTCTCTTTAGTTGGATCAGTATCATCCTGGATGATTTGACGCCCTGTTCAATTATCTGCCAAACTTCTCCGTCCAGTGCGAGGACATGTTCCTCAAACCGAATTGCCCATGACGCATATTCTCCAACCTTCAGCTTTGGTGGAGTAGCAAACGAGTCTCCTGACATACCTGCAATGCTCAACAAGATCTAGAACCAGCGGCTCTGATACCAATTGATAGGATCGCTTGTTAGCAGTAAAGACTAGGTCTAAGACTTGTTAAGGACTAAGACTTAGTTAGCAGGTACTTGTTCCTCAGAAATGTAAATGCAGCGGAAATTCGTCTAATGATTACTTTTATTAATCAATAGACTGTACAAGCGTTACAATATCTATACAATAGTGTCTCAAACTATCATACACAGTCACCTTAGCCTGAAGGTTAAAACCACAATCGTGACTCTTAGGACAAGTTCCTCTGCCCTGCACGCACTTGCTGTACGCTCCGTTACTTCTGAAAATCAACTTTCCGATGATCAGAATGTGCTTGCACGCTTGCTTGCGACTCTCTCAGCAATTCTCCAGACTCGTATAGATTGCAATGGAGATTCATTGGTTTACCCACTCGAGTAACCACCTAGTGTAACCGCCATTTGACACATCACAATCTGCAACTTCCTTTGCATTGTGATTCTCCCAGGTGTCCAGCAGTTGCTCCAGCAGTTTCTTCAACTTATCTACTCACACTTTTATCAGCGTCATGATTCCATGCATATCTCAGTGTAGTCCTGGTTTATGTCCCGTATGCAGCCTGTCAGGACCATGTCCTCTGCACACTCAACTTAAATATAAGTGACGTGTTGTCATCATCAAAACTCAACATGGGGACCATGTATCAACAGTTTTTAAAATCTAGTGGAAATGTCTAATTTTGTTAAAATTTCGTCGAAATATGTTATTGAGGAAAAAAGATTTTTGCTGTGCAAGAATTAACTTTTTTAGTTTTGTTAGTTTGGTGGCGGGAGGTTATGCTTTGGGTTCCATTGAGTGTTCATGCTTTGTTTACGCTGTAGGCTTGTTGCATGTGTTTTGTAACAGTTTACTTTTTTTTCCTGAACATGTAGCGAGGTAAGGATGAGTTCAGCTGTCGCTTTGAGGGAGCTTCAGAAGGAGCTGGAAGGAAAAGCTGAAGACCTAAGCAAGCTTCAGAAAGATGTTGCGAAGAACCATCAAGTGAGGAAGAAGTACACTGTGCAGCTTGGAGAAAATGAGCTTGTTTTGAAGGAGCTTGATTTGTTGAAAGAAGATGCCAATGTGTACAAGTTGATTGGCCCGGTTCTTGTGAAGCAGGATTTGGCTGAGGCAAATGCAAATGTTCGTAAGAGAATTGAGTACATTTCTGCTGAGTTGAAGCGTTTGGATGACATCCTTCAGGATCTGGAAGAGAAGCAAACTAGCAAGAGAGACACTGTTTTGAAATTACAACAAAAATTCCAAGCGCTCCAGGCTGGAAAGCCAAAGGCTTAATGTGGCATCAAATTACAAGACACAAATACTTGAGAAGACCATACTCATCAATGCATCTCTGTTCAGAGAGTTATTCTAAATGGCTTGATCATGCAAGTGTATCCTTGTTTGCAAATGCAGTGGCCTTTAACGTACCGTATTATGTCTCGGCAATGACTTTCTGTTTTGTTAAATCAGTATTCTGGTCAGTATTTCCTGTAGCTATTGATCCATGATTTGAAAGGATGATTGATAGATTCACCAGCAGCAGCTGAGGCATTCAAATCTGCATGCCTACAAATTTGGTTCTTTTTCAGCTTATATATAATCAGCTGCATTTCTAAATACTCCCTCCGTCTCAATATGAGTGTCCCATTTCCTTTTTGGATGTCCCAAAATGATCTTCTCATTTCCTAAAATAGAAATTTTTTTACCTCTACATTTACACTCTCTTTCATACTTTTTATCCCACTCATTCTCTTACTTACTTTTTATCTCACATTTTTCAACTTTCTTAAAAACCGTAAAAGTTCTCAAATGGGACACTCAAAATGGGACGGAGGGAGTAATAATCTCTGTTGGATGTGATTCACACTGTTGAACCTTCTGAGGTGGAAACTTGGTACCACACACTTCTGTTCCTAAATAAAACAACTAGTTCTAACGATGCCTATGAGAATAAAGATTCAATCATTCAACATATGAAGGTGAACAGGAATTGGGTTTTATTCACAGAAGCCGAAACCTGCCGCCTGGCCCCGATCAAACAACACAGAGAATGTATATTATTTTCAAATGGATGATCAGATACAGAAGATTAATGAGCAGCAACGTTAGTGCATCACCCTTTGTTAAAAGGACTTTCAGATGAACTCGAACCTGTTGAATGATCAGCTCTTTGTGACTTGCTGTTTTGCAGCTTGGCCTTAATCTTTGTCGGCAGGAACATGCATTTAAACTTAGTAAAGGAGGCTCTATCGAGGATTTTGGAGTCATTATATCTTCCACTAGGAGTGGACAACTTTAACTTTGCCAATTCTATTTTTAAAGCCTTGATCTCCTCGCCATCTTGGCTATCTGAATTCGTTGCAAGGGACCTCAGGCTTCTGCTATGTAGATTTGTTGTGGAGCCTGATCTCAAGTTTGGCGTGGCACAAGCTGATGCAGTTGTAGCTCTGGCTTGCTCAAACATGAGTACTTGGACCGCCATTCTTAAAGGGAGTCTCTCGTTCTGGACAGCATGCCGAGATGCATATGAGGAGAGCGCACGACAATCCATCAGATTGCATATGCTCTTTCTGTCAACTTTCTTGATGTCTGGGTGCTCCTGGAAACAATTTTATGCATCAAAACTTGTATCTAATAAAGGCGTAATTTTTTACAGTTTGTAATTAGAGAAATTATCCACCTTCAGATATGTGTCGATGGCTTTGTAGAGTCCATCATGAGATGTGCGGGGAAAATCAGAGAGCATTTCAGCAAGCTCGATGAATTTATACACTTCTAAAAACTGATCCTTGGAAATTTCAGCAAGGTATTCGTCTATTAGCTTAACTACCATAATCTTGGAGGTCTCCGATATCATCTCTGAATTGAAACACTTCACTTCATCTGTTTCCTGTTTATAGCCTTTCCCCACATACTCTTTCAGAATTTTGATCACGGTATCAACATCGTACATTGTAGACGTACTCTCACCGGTTACTTTTCTAATCAAAATATCGGTTACAGTTGCTTCCTCCAGCTGCTGCGCTATTCTTCTAATCAGCTCTTGCTTTACCCCTTCATCTGAGTTGAAAATGATAGCTTCTTTTAACAGTTTTAGCATGAAACCGCAAGGAACACTGCCTCTCTTCGCAGGAAACAGCCACACAATTGCATCCACAACTGATTGATATTTCTCTACATCTCCACATTGAGCATTGCCTTGCCCGAAACCCTTGAGTTTTCTGAATGCATACGCTCTTAGTGCTTCTCCAGTCACATTATCTGATACTTTGTTCTTGGACTTTATCTTCAAAATCACTAGCTTATATAAATCAACTTCGAGCTCAGACAAGTCTTCAGCCCACCAATCTTGAGGAACTAAATTACTTTCCACATCACTGTAAAAATTTCTTTCTTGTCGGTGTCTTCTCCTGTTATATGTGAAGGACCAGTTCACCTTACTCAAATCAGCCGAGGCCATATCTGAAATGGACTCGACGCATCGTTGCACTAGCTCAGCTTGAGGCGAGAAGGATTTACTCGACTTAAGTACAGTAATAGAGTCTTTCCAGCTACGAAAGACACTCACATCAAGAAACACGTCAATCTTGTAAATCAGATTTCCTTGCTCAACACTCTCATCCATCCCCAAAAACTTAGCTGCGCAGCGAGCCATGAAAACATTATTAGCGTTAAGCGTGACAGTCATGCCATAACAGAATTTGACACATAATTCAAAGCCAGCAGTCCCGCCCGGAATATCAGGTAACTGAATTTCATTTTCATCATCCTCATTCACACTGGCTACAAGCTCCTGAAATCTCGCACTCTTGCAGAGAAGTGGAAACTGCGCACGAATAAGAAAAATTCATTTTCTTCATCAAAACAATTTCCCTGGACTAATTTGTTTACTTTCTAATTCTCCTTTAAGTATTGGAGCAGTACCTTGTGCAGGAAAAATTTCATATCCCCTACATTTACAACAATGTCACTTGCCAACTCAGTTGCCAAATACCTGGAGACAACATAACAGAGTATGAAGATAAACCTACCGGGACAGGGTCGCTATTTTACAAATCAGAAACAAACTGATACTGATACAACTGATTTGCGCAATCAAAGGACTTCAATCCCTCAAGTGATGGAAGGGATTAGGCAACTCACCTGACATTTTTGCCATCAATTTGGTAACAATCTGGCTTGGACCCAAGTTTCATAAACTTCATCTTCTCAGTTGTACAATTACACACTTGCACAATAATCCACACACAATCTCCAAAACCCAAAATCTATAAAATGCAAATCAAAGAGAATAAAAGATTGCAACTTTAAAAATGTTTGGAAAAGAGGTTTTAGAAAACACTTTGGAACTGGAAAACTGCGCTGTCAAGCATCCTCTTTTCATCATCATAATCTGAATTCTGAAATACATAAAACAGTCCTGGGGACAAGACAGCGAACACGACAACCTTTGAGACAATAATCCCATCACGGATTCGATTCAAAGCTTCATTTTTTCAACAGCTATCATAGCTTAGACTATAAAGAATACAAAATGAACATTCTCAGCCTTTCTGGATTTTCTTGATAAAACAAATACCCAATTGATGATGCTTGTTGTGGACATTGTTAGCAGCAACTTGAGAGTGTGTGTGAGTAAAGAAGGTGAAGATGAGTGCATGCACATCAGCACATGGCCAACGCGATTCCTACTCATCGCACTCATTACATTATTCCCTAAAGTATTGATGGCGATGAAGACGATGACGTCAGCTCCACCGCTGGTTGTTTGGGCCTTTACTGGGCCGTGAATGTTTTCTGATTAAGGCCCATTATCTAACCACAAGGCCAGTCAATCTGTATAACTCTTTACGAGTGGGGAAAGTACAAACTGAGTAATTAATATTCACACAGCCAACCACAGGTAAAGATGCAAACGAGCCGAGTATCAGGTTATTCGAGCTCGGCTCTAATAAAATTAACTGTGCTCGATAAAATATTGAAATACTCCAGCTCCTCTTAAACTTGATTTTACAGCTCGTCTCAAGCTCGATTTTAAAGCTCGTCTCAAGCATATTTAGGGATGAGCCATTAAAAAATTAAGGCCACATTTGTAGTTCAAAGCATCACTGCTATTACTATACTTGTCTTAAAATTTACATACACACAAGCAATGTGGGATATAAGTTTCACAATCTTAATATTGTGTATTGATTTTCATTTATGTTTTATCCCATATCATTTAGTTTGTTGCAAATTGTATGTGTTATTATATTTATATTGCTAAGTTCTACTACTACCTTGTTTTTACAATGATTATTAATATGTTTTAATTATATTTTAATATATATTAATATAAACGGGTAGTTCACGAGCTTATCGAACCGAGTATTAATATGTTCATATTCGGCTTGTTTAATAAACGAGTATCAAATCATGTTCGACCTTGACTCGTTTAAATTCGAGCCGAGCTTTGACCGAATACTTTCACGAATAGCTCGCGAGCGTATCGGTACACTTGCACCCCTAATCACAGGGAGTATTATAATCAGAAATGGGAGAATACTTTGATCATCTCCAGGAGGGGTTCACACTGGACTAAGAAACCATAGCTAGACCATCAGGGGCGGACGCACTTGGTTAATAAGTGGGGCAAGTGCCCTATTTAATTTTTGAATTTCTTTAAACAATAATATAAAATTTTGTATTTTTTTAGAATATATGAGTAATATGTCCCTATTACTAATAATATATGCCCCATATATTATTTTTAAAAATCTAATAGTTTATGATTTTTTATAGGAACTACTACCGGTATGGAAATTGAATATCAATTTAAATTTTTTTACATTTATTAAATAGGAAATCAATTTGAATTAAAGATAAGAATATTAATAAACAAATTTAATAATAACCAAGGGCATGATTTTCATTCATACGTGAGAAGAACCGCATGAGAGATTCAATTTTATGCGACTCCCTTATTTGTTATATTGAGAAAGATATATTTGTTATTATAAGTAAAGAATATGTGATAGAGTGTTTTACGAAAATGAAGAATCGTAGAGAGCAGTCGTAATAAATTTTATTTTGTCCCTAGTCCCAACAAATCCTGGGTCCGCCACTGTAGACCATTATGGCATTATTATCGTTCTTTTCTCCACTATGGAATGTACTTACTACAGCATATACGCACGTGCTTTTCTTCGTCGGAGTGGGCTGGGATGCTGCAACCCCATCCAATCAGACAACATAGTTTTTTATCTTTAAGTGTTAATTTAGGCAATGGATCTCATGTGTCAGATTTCGTATCAAATATAAATTAATCTGGACAATTAATCAATAAGATGGTAATCATTAAAAGGTTAAAATCGTAATTCGACATTACTAATAGATATTCCAAATTTATGTTTCTATTAAAATAAGCTAACCGTTTATTACAGTTTTGTTGTATCATCAATCAAACTAAATAATTTTCTCAAAAAACTTTACTTGTGTATTAGTATAACCTCAAATTAAATAGTTAATCATGAGTATTTATTCTGATTTTTTAAATTCTGTTTAATATTTTTAATTGAACTTTCAATAATGGAATGTGGTTATTATATACATGATTTTCTGAAATAATGCATACACATGCGTTTTGCTTCGATTAGAAGTATTATATGTAACATCCCACATCGGCAAATTAGAATGTGCGTGTTGTCACCAAGATACCATGATTTTTTGAGGATAAGGTTCTAGGTTGTGGTGACCTATGAAATTTTGTTGGCATCTGTTCCGAGACATCTAAGGTTATAACGGCTCGGATGGGGCGCCCCGGTCGGGTCGTTACATATTAACTGTGCAAGGCCTCAATCTTACATATTAAATTTGAAACATAAAAAATGGGTGTCACATCGACCGCACGACTACTAAAATTCATAAATTATTTGCAAGACCTCCATCTTAAAAATTCTTTTTAACGATAATACTAAATTTAAGTAAAATACTAGATCAAAATGCTTACTCGAGTTTATGAATCAAAAATCATTTTACATTTTAGTTATTAGCGCATCTCTCATCCCAAGTATCCCAAAATAATGCTAGTTGTTTATATTTGTAAACAATGTATGTAAAGAGGTGAGTTCCACAGTTCAATAAGGAATGGGCGTATGCTAGTCGAATACAAAACAAAATAGAGAAATGTCTACAATGCGAATAATAACGAATCATCAATCAAAACTCTAAAATTCTGAAAATGAAAGATGAGAAGGCTCTAGCTGATTTCTGGAATTGTTAATCTGGAATGACTTAACAATCTCAACATAGAAGCATAAGGTCTCGGGACACTAACGCTATAGTGCACGAGTTAACCTCCCGTAGAGCAACTTGATGAGTTTATCCTCCCTGTAGAGCAACCGAACGAATTTAAGCTCATCGTAGAGCAACCAGATGAGTTTACCCTCCTCGTAGACCAAGTGGAAGAGTTTACCCTCCCCATAGAGCAACTTTAACAGTAGTAGATTGCGGGCCTCTAGAATCAAATCACTTGAATACAAGTGGTACGAGTTCAATAATAACTAGCTTGATCGAATACTCACATTCATGACACAAGAAGCGAAGTGCAGTTTCAACAAGAAAAATATAAACCTCGAGTATCGAACATGATGCTAGACAAGAGTAACTAGAACGAGCATATATCACTTACCTCGACGTACATTTCAAACAAGCCATAGAAATTATAAACCACCCACAATCACCATGAAAATTAAATAAAATACATTCAAGTCTTTTTAATCAGCCACTCATAACTTGCATAGACTTTCATAAAAACATAAAATGTCAATTTCTACATTTTCATGTCATAAACCCAAACTTCAAGGTATCATATCTTTCTACTCAAAATGAACTAGAACATGATCTATATCATTCTGGAAATCTTATTTCACTTAGAATATGATAACACTTTACAAATGTAAATCTGAATATCGGAATCAGAAGTTACAAGCTCACAAACCTTTCTGCAGAAGTGATCCTAAAGCAAGAACATAATTTGGTAGATTCTGCCGCTACAATTGAAATTAAATATATATAATCTAAAACGAATAAAATCCATAATTTTATATCACTGTGAATTTCTCTTTGTGAAGTGTATTTTACCATTTCGAATCACACAAATTGGATTATCTAAATTCATGTTATGCTATGTTGAAATCTAGTCAATAAGCTGGCATAATCTCAGTTTTCTGCAGTTTTCAGGATTACATGGTTACTTCAAAATTCAAAATTTAAATATCCAAAATGAATCTTAAAGCGAGACATGATTAATTACAAAGCTTATCACGTCTAGACTCTAGAATACCACAAAATTAAAATTTACTCAAGTTGAATATCAAAAACAGAAGTAAAAATGGTTTCAAAATCAACTGATGAACCCGACTTTTCATCAAACATAAACAAAAGATGAACATTCAAATAACATACCTTGCCAAATATGAATATTTGCAACCACTTGACCATGCTAATTCATCGGTCACCAAACACATTTTTTGATTATCACCACTTTACTCTAACGATGTAGATATGAAAGGGGATAATACAAGCAATCAACATTTACTTCTAAACTTTTCATTGCATATTCCGAATTAATGATTCCTTATCCTTATAATTTTATATTTATAATTTTCTTAAATTATTTTATTTGAGTTTAAAATATAGGTTATTACATTATACTTATATTTTTTCTGCTCTCATACAAGAGAATGGATCAAGTGAAAAGATTACTTTAGTTATAAAATAAAAAATAGTCTTAACTGTTTATTGATTTTAATCCTACGAAATCGTAATAGAGTTCTACAGCTGTTGCTTTCTGAAATTCAACCAGAAGCTACAATTTGCTTGCATAAAAGGACTAAATCAATATTTGGCTTAATAAAAAATGCATTACAAGTTGTACTTTAAAAAGTCCGAGGCGCATCAAGGGGCAAAGACCTTCTGGGGGCCTAGGCGCGAGGCACAAAAAAAAGGCGCGCCTTTCGTAGGGGGAGGCGCATATATCCTCCAAAATCATATAAATACATATTCATTTAAATAATAAACTTCTTCAGAATTCATAAATGGTCTCAATAAAAGAAAATGAAAAATAAAAGGAGCAAAACGGAAATTGGTCAAAATTATTGTTTAGTTTTTAAAACATCAATACTCTTCGTCTTCGTTCCACGCGCAGTTGGTGTCGTAATCATCCATGCCAATATCTTCTTCTATCTCATCCTCCTCCAATATCGTAATTCTACTAGTGGAACTACTTGCAATTGACTTACCCTTGTCAACTCGAGATGAAGTGTTGACATTTCGTTTACTTTGGCTTGCTCTAGTGTTATAATTAGAATCTTCGACTCCAGAAGCTCTAGAAACTACATTCCATGTCAAAGTGTCATCGTCATCAAACACAAGATCGCCTGCTTCATCATCATCTAAAGCATTTTCCATTCTCCCCACTAATCATTCATTACAATCATCAATCTCATCTAATGAAATGGCCTCCGCAGTGTTCTTACTACTGAATCGACGTTTCAAATCTCGATTATATTTCACAAAACCATGTCATTTAATCGACTTAGACTCAATCGATTTCACTTCTTAGAATGAATCTGTTGATAATAAAATATGAATAAATTATAAAATAGGGTTAATTACGAAAAACCACCCTCATAATAGGCCATATTCCACGCCACCACCCTTATATTGTAATATTACATTCGACCACCCGTATAACATTTGACGTTCCCAAACAACCACCTATCACTGTTCCGTCAAGTTTTCTGTAATAATTAATATAATAATATATTTTTATTACAATACGCCACCTCTATAATAAATATGTGTCCACTTCACCACCTTTATAATCAATTTGGTTTCCATTTAACCACCTCTCCGTTAACTGCCGTTAACTGAGGTGGTTCTTTGGAAACTCTAGTAATTATAAAGGTGGTCGAATGTAATATTACAATATAAGGGTGGTGGCGTGGAATATGGCCTATTATACAGGTGGTCATCTGTAATTAACCCTATAAAATATAATCTTAGTAACGTAGGCAAATATGTAAGAAACTTCAAACTAGTTACGTGTTGAAACACTCCCCAATTTCATTCACACCTAGTATCACTGCAAGTAAGGCTTAGAATTTTTATAGCGAAATTTTGCGAAGCAGAAGTTTCAGCTATTCAAGAAGCCCAACACTCAGCTTTAAAATAAAATTAAATAAGTATAACAATAATAAAAATATTACAGATAGTCAAGGAAACTTTAAGTTAATTATTTGTTTACCTGGTGATATTTGCTTCGACTTTCTTTGTCTAATCGCCATGAAATTGCCAAAAAGTCCAGACGCATTCTGAAATTTAATCAACTCTGTAGTGATCTTGTCTTGATCTTCCTCATTCAGAATTAACCTCTGAATGCACTCATATAAACCATTCAACACTTCTACACAATTTCCACTGCCATTATCATACTGGAATTCTGGATTTAAATAAAAACCCGCAGCATGCAGAGGTTGATGCAGTTGACAATCCCATCTTTTGTCAATAAACTCAAAAGCTTTCGTGTAATTTTCTTTCAATGACAAACTCTTAGCAAAAGTCTCTTTAGTATGTCCATAGCTTCATCTATGTAATCCATAGGAGGCATCGTCTCCCCATCCTCAATTCTTAAAACTTTAACAAGTGGACCTCCTAATTTAAGGCATAACAAACATTTCTTCAGAAAGATTCTTGTAATATAAAAGAAGCTACCTGCTTTCCACCTGCATCCCCAGACCTTAGAATTCCTCCATTCTTGAGAAGTGACCATCTTTCTCAAATTATTTTGTTGCTCTTGATGGGATGAAAGAGTGATGAAAAAAGTGGCAAATTAGTGACCGCTGGTCTATGCAAATTCCTCTGATTAGTGAATCTTCTCATATGTTCACTAGAGGAACATGACTATAAATATAGTCATTCATGAACATACATTTTCCTATATGCGATCAGCACAATGAGCAGCACACGGAGTCCAATAGAGATTCGTCCTTTTCGCCATTAGCAGTTTTCCTAAATACATAAACAACAAATAATTAATTAGATTCTAAAAAATTATATATATATTAATACATGAGTAGAATTCGAAAATATTTAATTTTTTACCCGCTTTAACATAGTTAGAAGCATTATCTGTCACCGCTTGAAGTACATTCTTCTCACCAACTTCCTCTACCATTTTGTCGAGCAACTTAAACAATAATGTGGAATCTTTAACAACTTCTGAAACTTCCAAAGACCTAATAAACACGGAGCCTTTTGGAGAGTTAACAAGGAGAATCACGCCACCCGTCAGAAATAATTGAACATCCTTTTACTGCCCATTCAGCCCTATGATCCTCCAACTCCTTACGAGTTTCATCCACTTCCAGAAGTGGAACTTTGAGCTCATACATACTTGGCCCCTTCATCTCTGGTCCATATTGCCCAACTGATTCAATCATAATTTGAAAACTAGGATAAGTAGCTGCATTAAATGGAATCCCTGCATCATAAAAACCTCGCAATATCGGCACAAGTTTTATCCCTTAAAGCTTTATCGCAAACCTTCTGAATTTATGCACCTTTGTTGTTGGACGCTCCTTGTGTTTTTTTCTTAGTGATGTACATATCCATTTGACCTTTAAGTTTGTCTCTTCCGCTTAATACCGCTAGGCATATTCTCACAGGCCTCTTCATCAACTTCACAATCTTCATCATCAACGTAACACAGAGCTGCTGATATTTTTTTGGATGATGTTAGCTCTGCCTTTTTTTCCATAAAATTTTGAATTTCAATTCGAACATGAGCAGGACACATGCTGCAAGCAACAGCATTCCTGAAAACCTCCAACCAAATGTTGTTTTATCCTATATGCTCCACCCGAAAGTTTTCCATACTTATATGTTGGATCTTTAGACAACGTATTGTCTTGATCGGCCATCTTCACCTTCACGTTTGAAATTGAATTTAGAAGATGCTGTGCTAAGGTTTTAAATTGAATGTTTTAAAAAAATTACAAAATGGGCATAAAGTCACATATGGGCCCAAATTCATTGTCGTCTCTCCCTGCGCCTCCCTCATTGCGCCTCATGGTCGAAGCGGCTGAGGCGCTCGCCTCCTGGAACGAAGCACGCCTCCACCTTCCGAAGCCCCGAACATGTCACCTCACTGTGCTCTGCAGCTAGGCGTGCCTGAGGCGCGCTTTTTCAATCTAAGATTACAAGTTACACCCTACAATTCTAATATGGATCTTGGTTATGCTTACAACAAGAGCAGCATACCTTATCCTCAAAAAAATCAAGAGCAGCATAACTCTGTAAGCCATATTTCCTTCTAATTTAGTTAGCTTTACACAAAAAATGAACACCATGAAAACCTTTAAGCTTGATTCCTTGACAGTGTTCTTACTAAAAGATAAACGCAAAGGTACGTATTACGATTTCTTTTACAGTAGAGGGGAGCATTCACAATTAAAATTCATTTACAGCTACAATACAACACTTTGGAGGATCACAGATATTCTGGTGGGTGGTCTCTTCCGAGAAGCTGTCAGGAAGCCATCTCCTTAAGATGAAATTGATTCAGTCAAATTCAGCTGCAGGTACCTACTGAAAATGGATTATAGTTAGCTTTGCTTCAAATACAATTGAAAGTCAATCAATCAAACTGTCGTAGTCAAAGCACATATCTATGACAACTTTCATAGCATATTCCCTACTGAAGAACCCAAGTAAATGGAGCCTACCGCAAATCATCTATCTACCTATGATAAGCAAGCACCTCAGGGAAGTGGATTAAAAGGTGCAAATAACAGTTCCACGTACCACCTTCAAACCGATGCGCCCTTTCAAGGTCTTCCTTGCAGCTTCTGCAAAAGCCATAGCTGCTTCTGCATCAGCCTCAGCGGCCTCAGCCTCTCGGGCAGCCTCTTCAGCTTCTGCTATTGCGGCTTCTGCTTCTGCTACAGCTCTAGCTGCAGCAATTGCAGCCTCTTCTGCAGTCATGTTCCGCATCTTAGCCAGTTCCAGGTCAATTTCAGCTTTTGAAGTTGTTTTGATATCATCCAAATTCATATTGTCATAATCAATTCTGGACGGGAGCCTTGATCTACCTTCTAACTGATTTTGAGAATGACGGGGACTACTTTTCTTCTCAGCAGAAACTGGAGATGTTGGGATTCTGTACTTGCGTTTCACCTATAACGAAAGATAAAATGAATCATGACTTTATCAAAGAACTGAACTCAAATTACTTTAAGTAAAGTTTAGCGAATCCCAAAAACTGAAATTATCAAAATGACGCAAAAAAATCATACCCTACTACAAGTGATAAACATGCATACAGTATTATACATGTGTAAATAAAATATGCAATCAAAATTCAGCCCATACCTTGACCAACTTTCCACATGACACAAAAAATTTCAGTTTTGCTGACAACAATCTCTTGAAGTTAGGTGGTGCCCAGTATTGTCCCTTGAAACATATATCACAACATGTCACTTCTTTAAACCATGATTATATAACGCCCCTCAAAATATTCACAAATATTATTTATGTTCATTTAGCACACAGATTTGATTGCAAATCATATATATAACCTCGCTTTTAGTGAGGAACAAGTTGAATATATCAAACAGAAATTGAAATCACTGTAATTTTTTTATTTCATATTAAGATATCAAAACAGACTTCATTAAGTTTGCTTTTAACTTTTTTGGATTATAGGTAAAGCTTTTCGAGTTTAAAAGAAGCAGATATCTGTCATCTTGCAGTTGCCATATGCTTTTAAGCCAAGTCATACTACACTTACAAATAAATGAATAACCCAAATGTGAGCTCAGCAACTTATATAAAATTAAAAGGCAAGCACCAGAAGTACCTCAATGTAATTACCAATGGTGGTTTTATTTGAGCCACCGGGCTCCTTCAGATCATTAATAGCTTCCATGATGAGATTGTCCATTCTAAGAAAGTAAAAAGTTACATGATTGAAAATTGATGGACTCTATAATGATACTTTACAATAAAATTTAAGAGGGTAAATCCTGTAACATAAAAACTACCAAAGAAACATTGTTTTCAACTACTTGGTATGAGTACCATGATGCACGGAAGTGGGATGTATACACATAATGCAATATAAAGTAACCAGAGTGAGTAAGAGAACCTTGTAGATACTAATTCTCCATCCATTAGGATTTTCTTTCATGCCATTAGACACGTAAAACAAATTTCATGTCATGCCAATGACCTGCTTCTAAATAAGGAGGATTACACTACCAACTTTATATGGACCCCTTACTGCTACAATGAATATATATATAATGTTTTATGAAAAATAATTCCTGCACATGAAAGTAGAAATAATGAATTGTCAACCTTGTGAGAGTTCTTTTTGAACCAGAAGCCTGCTGTGAACCACCAGGACTATGAAGGGGCTTCAGTTCAACACTTTCGTCATCCTCACTTGTTGCCCCGTAAGACAATTCCAATTGGTTATCTGATTTGGGTGTTGACTGCATTTTCTTAAGCGCTAACCTAGCCTTCTCACGAGATCCCCAACCATTGGCCATTACACTCATGTTTCTCCATTTGTCCTACAGAAATCCAAAAGTGAATAAACTACGAACTGGAAACCAAACAAAACAAAACGAATATGCACAATCACATAACAAGTCAATCCTGACATACTGAAGAAATAAGAGTTAAGACCACTTAAATCATGTGATAGATAATCAGAAACTTACCTTGAGATCAACATTTGAGCGTAAATATAAAATACTGCTAAATTCAGGGTCTTTAAGTATTGTGCGCCATTTTCCAGCCCCATGCTTGACAACACCTGCTTTAAGAGCTGATTCTTCCTCAGCTGTCCACTTTTGCTTAGGAGCTCCCATTGAAGTTATTACCTACACACATTCAAACAATTATCTCAATCTTAGTCTATGAATGCAATGTATCCAGCACAACAAAATAAGAAATAGCCACTGGGACAAAATAAATAAACACAAAGCTGCAACTCAAATTCAGTGTAAAGGTGAGAGACAAGCCATACATGGAGATCATTTTAAAAAAGGAAAAATATAATGTTTCACAATTTGATCCGGAAGATATCCCACTACGCATTGCAGCTTTCTATTAGCAGTTTCCCAGAAAATTTAACCGAAAGATTACATGAACTCATACATATTTATCAAATTACATATTTTTGAAGAGATCACAGAAAATGTTTGGAAGCAGAAATTTAAACAACAATTCAGTTCAACAACAAAACAAAAATCTATATCAGAGTAAATGGTTGACGATCTACAAACAAACAAAGTTCCAAATCTGTAAAAAGAATCAGAAACGTGCAATTAAAGATTGACCTCACCGAAACAAGCGATTCGGAAACCGACTCAGTTGTCGATGTTACAAAATGAACGAGAGGAATTCAATTCTGAATTCGGACACGGAAGATTACGTCGTACGAAAATTAGGGTTCCGATGGCGACGACGGTGGCTTGATGCCATACTCGGTTGTCTGCTAAATGGTTTCTGGTCGATAGTGAAAGACCGATAAAGCCACGTGGACGGCCAGGATTAGTCGTGAAAACTGCACAATCTGGAAACTCATATATTTGGGCTTTAGGTCGGCCCAAGTCAATGGATATATTTCGGAAGTGACCTTTTTTATTGTATAAATTTTTTATTATTTGAAATTTACTTGTTTTTTATGAAAAATATTTTTATGTCGCTCAATGACCGTACAAACCTCTAATTCAAGACAAAAAATGTGATAGAGAAAATTTGAACCATCTATCTTTGATACAGAAAATATTTTACTAGTCTTTTTGGTTCGAGGGCTAGCGGTCAGATACAAATTTCAACTACCATTGATTTCAGATCTCTGTTTACCATTTTGAGCCTTTAAATTATCAATCATAAATAAAGTAAAAGCAATAAAGAGTTACCTTCACTTTTCATAAAAAATAATTTTAAATAACATGGATGAATTATTTACATAAGGTTGCGAATAAAATAATTAGTTATAGCAGAATGGGTTGTGACTTATTAGTCATGCTCTTGTTCAAACAATCAAGAGCATTCAGGTTCGAGTAAATAGCTACATGAAGTTTGTGGTTCTTTCCTCCCACCCGTGGGAGGAGGCAGTGGCGGAGCCAGCAGAGTTTTTACTTTTATTCTCATCCATTGAATTTCAATTAATCAACGGTACAGATCGTATCTTACTGTCCTACAAAAAACATAGTCATCCTCCTCGAACTTTTTCCAATTCGTATATTCTAACATCATTTTTAAATGGAATCATTAAAAACACACGTTGTCTAAAATAATTATTGACTAACATATGAATGAATACTTTTTGGCAATGAGCTTTATAGGAGATTCAACTAAAGAAAATGCTTGATGCATCCATTCTTGAAAGGGATCTTGTGGGTTTTGATAATTTCATGTCTGAAAAGGTCGTTATCACATTCACATCACATTAGTGAAGGAAAAATACTCTCGAACACAACAAAAATCAATGCATATAACAAGACTTTTTAATGAGTGTTTGACATCCTATGATTTATAAAGAGTATGTTTCATTGTTTTATGTACAAAATACTATTAAGGGTTAGTTTAGTCGGTTAGAACTGAGAGTCTGAGTGCCAACTATTGATATCAGCTTGAAATCAATTCTGATAAGAACGTGTTATGGGTTCAGAGGAATAAACACAGAGTAATAAACAAATAACATATGAGCATGTAAAAAGTAATAACACCTCAAACGATCATTATAGGAGTATGTAAAATACATCCATAAAATGTATATGAATCGGAGAGTGTGAGCCGGCGAACATATTCGTAAGACGCAAGGACGTCATTTTAACTGTTGATTTTCATTCATCTAATTGTTGACATTGATAATCATCAATTTCAACTGTGCGTGTTTTTTTTTCAAATTCAATATAATTTTAATTAAAAATCAACTTCGTTCTCGACCGTCAGATTAATTAAATCAACGATTGTGATTAAATCTTTCTATCTTAAAAAAACATATCGTTTATATTGATCTTAACCTGTTACTTATATTCATTATATATGATATTCTTGAATCTTAGACATATTAATGAGTTCTGGATTTAGAATTAGATTAATTAAATAACGATGAAATAATTTACTAAACAGGGGAATAACTTCAAGATTCATGATTTGGTTATTGTTGAGGCTAATCATGCATGAAAAGGGATGGCAGATGCACAAGTGGTCATTTATCCAATCACCCACGATCCAATTTAAAGAAAGAAAGTTGGTGCCGAATTGTTCAACAATAGCTGTCCTTGGCCGGCCACAAAATCAAACACACATTCAGCCAGCCAGCCAGCACCTGACACTACACGATCATCATATGATGGCAAGAATGCATTGAATAATGGAAATTGACAATTTTTAGAAATCTTGTTTCTGTTGTATTGAATAGTAAAAAACTGTAAATTTAAGCACAATCAAACGTGGGAGGAATCCAAATACAGAGGTTGTAAAAGAAAAATAAGTGGTAGGAGAGGAGCATGGAGCCATCATCATCATCATCAGCAAATGCATAAACCCAATCTCAAATCAGAAGCATGCATCAAGTAAGCAGCAACAGCAAAGAGCAGCCAAACTGCAATCAGTCACCAAATACAGTTAGATTGAATAATTCTCATAGAGTATAAGTCATAGAGTATACTAAAGTTTCAATCTTTTCCATTTTGCTTACCAGCCCTGCAACATGCCGGAGCTCTTGCTTTCTTTCTGATGCTTAGGCGGAGGCTGAGCGTACTGAGGGGCATACTGAGGTGGATATCCACCTTGGGGAGGGTAACCTTGTGGAGGATATCCTCCTTGTTGCTGAGGGTATCCTTGTTGTGGGTATCCTTGCTGTGGGTATCCAGCTGGAGGGTATGCATCCTTTTGATAGCCTCCTGGTGGTGGAGGGTACCCTAAAATCAAACCCACAAATTAAACATAATGAAACTCAGAAAGATCACAACTTTATGATCCAGAGGCCGAAATCAGTCAACCCCATGTAACAAGATTCGCATAACTTAAACTCAAGATCAAAGAAAAGGAAAAACGGATCCAATTCAGTAGAGCTGGGGTTTTTAGTACATACCTTGTGATGGTGGGACGCCAATTGGGGGCTGGTTTTGGTTGTAGTAACTCATTGAGACTTGAATCAGCTGCTTTGTTGAAAATACTTGGGAGAGGGATGATCAGAAAGATCGGATCTTTGAGGTTTAGATATTTTTGGGTACAGAAAGAGAATTAGTTTATTTAATGATTTAAGCAGTTGAAGTTTCTTTTTGGGAGCGCGTTGAAGACGTGTTGGATGATTGATTGCTAAGGAAAGAAGATGATCAAGTTTTGAGACGTTGCGACTCTTTTGAATATTATTTTTCGTGAATTAAATAATGTACAAGTAAACGTTCCGAGTTGGCGCCTGGAGGTTTGGATCCGGTACTGCCCCATGCTGCAAGTAACGACAAACGATGTCGCTTCGTTACTTCATTAAATAATTCGGTAAGAATTCAAACAACTAGCTTTGCTTGACGCTCGGGGAGTCAGTGCTAATCGAGCTTACGAATAGCGGCGAGCGACGAAACATTTGATGAATGAGTGACATACACATAAGTAGGAGTATTTTGATAATTTCATCGAATTTATCAAAATATCCCTAAATGAATTGTGTACATAGGGTAGATAAGATGAGTAATTTAGTCTTTTTGGTCATCACATCGCCAGTGCTTAGGCATTTCTCTTCAAACTACAACGTTTGTCGGAAATAATTCTAATTATTTATATAGTCAAACAATCTTAATCATTTATTATGTTAATTATCTATCATATTAATTTAATTCAGAGTAATAGTGTATTTGATATAGCGGATGCAGACAATATGAATGATAAAGTTTGAATTCATGGTCTGTAAGCCAAACTACAAACATGATAGTGAAAACTATTATTTTTATTAACTTGATCGAGTGATTTCTCTACTTTCTTGATTTTGTTTATAAAACAAATAAACCTAAAAATTAGGGAAATTATCAAATATATTAGAATACCTAATTATAAGAGATTTCTAATACTTATCAAATTAAATAAACTTATATAAAATTAAAAATTAAGAAAATTATCTAAAATTATCTTTAAAATATTAAAAATTCGAAATAAAATAGTAAAACAATGACGTCTTTCTATTCGAAAACGAGATACTACACGACCCAATCGAACTCCAAGATGATCTGTCAAATGATACCGTGTCATTCGCTCTGCATCAGTAATTAAATTATTTTTTATTTAAGGGATTAGTTAGAGGTTATTTATCTTATAAATGTGTCTATTTGGTTGTCAATAGAGTGGGTGATTCACTTACTGAAATAGATAACATTAATTGAAGGATGATTTTTTTTAAAGTTAGAAAGATATTTTTGTTCAAAATTGTGCTTTTATTTATTTAACAACAAAATTTTAGGTGACTGGTACTTATAAGGAAAATTATCAAAAATATTGTGTTTGAGTTATGTTATTTCGTTTTTGTCAAGTTTGAGTTTCAATTTCAAAAATGTCACCTTTTTAAGATCCCGATGTTTCAAACTGTGGGTCGCTTTAGCAACAAATTGACATAGCATTTGGATCCTATGTGGCGTGAAACGTCTGCATCAAAACGCTACGTTTTAAACATTTAGGGATCCCACCGTTTGAAACCGCGAGAGCATCTAAATTTTGGGATCCCGCTATTTCAAACCGCGGGATCTTATAGAATGAAATTCTAAGTGGTCAAGTTCTTTTAGGGTTTTTTGCCGAAAAACCACCCGCTCAACATGACAATTTTAACGAAACCATCCCTTCAAAAAAAATTGAGTTAGCTACCCATGAAATCAATTGCGATCAAATGTGCCACCCTTTAAATATTTTCGGCAGCTTTCGTCAAAGTCAGCTGTTGACTTTGTTGATGACAAAAAAAATTCACTATTGGCATCCAAAAGCTCACATTCTTAGCATGACTATCAATTCATCCATCATCAATCTCATTCTCCATATCAATCATCAATACAAAAACTAATTTCTCAAACAGTCATCTTCTTCTCAAAGCTTCAAACACTATGTGGGGTTGTATGTTTGCCGAATTGATAAAGTTTCTTTGAGAGTTTGTTGATTAAACTTCAAGAGATGAAAGATTTGATGTGTAAACCAAAAAATAGTTGAAGTTTTAACGGTCAACGCAGTCAATACCTCATCGGAGAAGTTGCAAGAAATAGTGGAAGGGTGGCACGATTTGATCGGAATCGATTTCATGGGTCGTTAAGTAAAAAAATTGGTTTTGTTAAAATTGTCATATTGAGCGGGTGGTTCAGCAAAAAATCTTTTTTTAATTGATAGGATTATGATTTAATTTTTTAAAGATGAGATGAGTCAATTGAATGTGATAAAATGTGACTTGTAATTAAGTTGAGTGTTTAAAAGTTTGAAGTTACAAAATCTAATAAAACATCTAGCCACGACGGCGTCGCCTACTGTGGTGTGCACTGTAAGTCAATGGAATAGGTGGACGTCTTTCCCTCATCCCTCGCCCATGTTACTAGCGTTCTTCTGAGTGCCATGATAATCCTCATGTGCAATGCATTCGAACATCAGGCCATAGATCGAACTGAGATACAATTGGCTCCTCGATGTGGGCATCTGTCCAAATTCACGTGAGACTGTAAATAATAGTTTTAGAAAAATTTTAAAGTAAAATTTAGATGAAAAATAAACATCAAAATAAATTTACATCCTATGTTAAGGTTGGGGATAGAGTCAACATCAACTCCAGCATGTAAGAAACATAACTTCCACAGCTCATCCATGAGGATATGAAAGGTCTTTGCATATTTTGCCTCGAGTACGGGAGTCATGTGTGATAAGAAATATATTTCTGAAACTTCTCTTTCCGCCCTTATCAGTGCACATGTCTAAATGTAAAATGAAAAATACAAGACAAAATAAATAAATATATAATGTTAAGTGAGAAATTGATAATCTGACTTACACTTCGAGGTATTTTGTGAGGGGTGGATTTGTAGTAATGAGAGGCTTCATGTCTATTAGAGCAGAACTTTCTATTAATCATCAGGAATTACTCTTGATAACCCTAAGGGTAATCGTCCTCTCCAAAATCTGGTTCTTCGAACACCATGCGATTTAATCGTTTTCTAAACAGCCATGTGCTCTCCCATTACTAACGCCAAGTTCTTTCTTGTCCTCCTCTTACCCTGATGCATTGGATACATCATCCCAATAGCATCAGCTGGAATAGGTTGTTTGAGTTCAAATTGGTTCAAAACTCGGGAAGGATGATGCCACTCCACCACATTGAGGCAAATCAATGAGATTTTTGCATTCCAAAATGCTTGCCCATCTAGACACATTGGATTTAGCAATCTAAAGGCTGTATCATCATAAGGTCTCCAAGTAATATCATCAGAAGAAATAATATGATCCATCTGACTGGTAGATGGCGTCTCAATGGGATTCTAAGTTCATGTGCTGAATCTGTGATCATGGAAAAATCCTGCTTTGCCAACAAGTGGAATCAACTGTCAATCCAGATCCCACATCCTCCTCTACTTTAACTCTAAGTTCTCGCGCGCCTGCGTATTTAAATCATAAAATATGTTACACATATTAAGTAATGTTTACATATAACTTAAATGGATGAAAAGGATTACCTAAAAATTTTATGAATGAAATTGTTTTCACAAAAAAGTAACGAATGCAAATTTATCGGATCATTCCACACTTTCTCACTATGGTGGACTTGTTGGTGACTAAGTAAGCTCTCGTAGATTGGTCCGTTTTCGACGATATCATCGAGATCCATCATGTAAGGCCTTTGACTGGAGCTTGATGCACGTCTTCTCTATGTGAACGGTGGCATCGAGACATCGTATCTGATATTCAAGTGGTACTGCATATTCAATATCGTATACAAACTTCATATATACTCCCTCCGTCCCATTTTGTTTGTCCAAAAGCACAAAATACACGGTAATTAAGGTAGAAAGAGGGTATGAAATGTGTGGTTGAGAATATATGATTAATAAATAAATGAGTAAAAAATAGAATGTGTGGTGGAGAATGAAGGAAAGTGGACAAACTTAAGGGGACACCCAAAATGGAAAGTGGACAAACATTATGAGACAGAGGGAGTACAAAATAAGCCAATGAATTATACAAATAGCACAAACATGAACAGCCACAAATCACATATATCTTCATATCAATATTCAAACACAAATACGTCGAGATAAAGCAAAATTCATCACAGTTAACATCATAATAATGCTTACAATTGAATATTGAGACGATTTGATTGCCAAATACATCGCCGGAGTGTGCCGGAATGGTGGAGCCGCCGCGGATGGTTGAGAACGAGAAGAAGGACGAAGAAGGAAGAAGAAGAAGAAAAGAGAAACCCTAAATTCTGTCTGATAGGATCCAGCAGTAGTTTGAAACATTAGGATCGTCTACATTAGAAGATTTCGTTGTTTCAAACTGCGAGATCATTACGAACCCAAAACGCTTCATCTCTTTGTATATGTGGCTTGCCACGTGTTTCAAAATATGTCATATCGATAAATGTTAAAGAAATCTTGCGATTTTAAACTGCTTAATATAACATTTTTGAAATTGAAACTCTAATTTTACAAAAAAACAAATAGCATAATTCAATCATAATATTTTTTATAACTTTCCTATGTTAACTACAACTCTAAAAAATTACCTACAACGCAACTCTGTTTGTTACTTATGGCTCAACTAACACTGACGGCATCAACCCTAAAAAAATATAGAGGTCAGCAGTCTAAGGTCGTAGCAGTTACAGTAAGAAATTCATTTGAAAGATTGTTTTTTTAGTTTGTCTATGAAAAAGATTGAGGAAACTTTTGATCTTTCAAATATTGCTGACATGGGTCGATTCCAAAGATGCACATATGCGTGTCGTGTTGGTTCTGAGCTGACTAGGTTTCGACAAGGATGTGGAGAATCAAAGAAAGGGAATTAGGGCATAAATGGAGACTGGGCAAAGCAAGGGAGCTTGGTGGTTGATGTGTAGCTGTCTGAAAAGGTCCAAGAAGTTGAAAAAATGGAATAAAGAAAGGTACAAATTTTCAGAACTGAAAGTGTGATTTCTGACATTTTTAGGTGTCTAAAATATCCCAACAAATGAGACTCTACAAAGTCATAACAGTTTTAGCCTAATTTCTATGTTTTTGTTTCACCTGCTGAATTCTACATTTCCGTGATTCTTTATAGACAATGCATTTGTTTATAATTCATTCGCCAGAAACTGATAACCTCTAGGAAGGATTGAGTATAGTCTGTTTGTAGCAGATGGCGGTAGAGAAGGTGGATGAGCTTGTGCCGCATCCGGTTAAAGACCAACTTCCCGGAGTTGATTACTGTGTCACAAGTTGTCCTAATTGGGGTAACTGTTTTGAACTCTTCCCTTGTTCAAATTTTACGAAATCGTTATGTTGTGTTTGATGGTGTGTTGTGTTGGGATTCAGCCGAGGCCGTGGTGTTGGGGTTTCAGCATTACTTGGTAATGCTCGGGACGACTGTATTTATACCTACTATAATCGTCCATGAAATGGGTGGTGGAGATGTAAGACTTTCAGCTTTGTTAATTGTGTTAAGTGTGGTTTTGAATTTTGTGAGCTGATTATTTACATGGTGTGGGTGTTCCTGGAATAGTTGGAGAAGGCTGAGGTGATCCAGACCTTGTTGTTTATTTGTGGGATTAACACGCTGTTGCAGACATACTTCGGGACTAGGCTACCTGTGGTCATGGGAGGTTCCTTCGCGTTTATCATCCCAACTCTTTCCATTGCTCGTTCAAGTAGATACAGCCACTTCGTGGATCCGCATGAGGTTGCTTATTTAATTAAAATTATAAAATGGTTCCCAAATCTTGCAAATCGTAATTCTATGATATCATCAAATTGCTCTATCATTACTTTGTGTCCGTGTCCTTATTTTTCATTTGAAGCTGTGCAATCTTAAAAATTAATCTAACACGTGAAATAGCACTAGAAACTGATGACTGTTAATGCAACAATCACTGTTTTAGAGGTTTATAGAGACAATGCGTGGAATACAAGGATCTCTCATGGTGGCATCAATTTTTCCCATACTGTTGGGTTTCCTTGGATTTTGGCGAATTGTTGTGAGGTGGGTTTATACAGTCACTTTGGCTTGTGTTAAAACTTAAGAGTGGTTCAAGAACTGACTTGATGTAAATACTTCTTTTTTGGGGGTGATTTTGTAGGTTTTTAAGCCCTCTCGCTGCAGTTCCACTTGTGACCCTAACTGGACTTGGTTTGTTCAGATACGGTTTCCCACAGGTAAGAATTTATACCTCGATGCTGAAGGTTTTCATGTTTTGAGTAATCATCAATTGTATTATTGTTCTTAGCTTGCTGACTGCGTGGAGATCGGACTCCCCGGATTGGTCGTTCTGATATTCTTTTCTCAGGTAACTTGAATGTCTGATTAACAGAACTTAAAACATAATAGTCATGAAAAAAATACCTAGTTACCCACAATCGCTTATGCTTATATTTGCAGTATGTTTCTTGCGGGTGGGAATCACGGAGAGCCATTTTCAACCGCTTTGCAGTTCTGCTCTCGGTAGTGATTATATGGATATACGCCGAAATTCTGACTGCTTCTGGAGCATATAAAAAACGATCCCCCAACACACAGCTTAGTTGCCGCACTGATCGCTCCGGGCTTCTTGAAGCTACCCCATGGTGAGCAAGTTAAAAAATGAAACAACTGGGTCACATTTTAAAAAGGCCACGTCACTTGTAGACTCATGTTTCGATTTTTTGGTGATGTGTGAGTGCAGGGTCAGAATTCCATACCATTCCAATATGGTCGTCCTTGTGTCAATGCTGGGGATGTGTTTGCATATTTGGCAGCAATTTTCGTTGCAATCGTTGAGGTTCATCATTTGAAAATACACTAGATATGGTTTTAGCTTACTAGGTAAAACTATGTCTGACACTTTTATTTTTATTCCCAGTCTATGGGAACCTTCATTGTTGCGTCTAGGTTTGGCAGTGCCACTCCAATACCACCTTCAATTCTGAGTCGTGGTGCAGGTTGGCAGGTTAGTTTACTTCTTTTGCTTATTTTTGCATCCACAAGTTCCTATTTTTTCTTAGTGTTCGAGATAAAATATACAGGGGATTGGGATTCTACTTGGTGGAATGTTTGGCACAGTTACAGGCTTCACTGCCTCAGTGTAAGTCTTTCAAGAAAAATTACTTATTTTCTGTTCAAAACAAAGATAATGTATCCTTATTAATATATTCTTCCGTTATATATTGGTTTTATTTTTGTTGCGTGGCAGTGAAAATGCAGGACTCGTAGGATTGACAAGGGTTGGTAGTCGGAGGGTTGTTCAGATATCAGCTGCATTCATGCTTTTCTTCTCCGTTCTTGGTGAAGTGCTACTTCTTATACACCATTCATCATAGTCGCAAAAAAGCAGATTACCTTACCTTTTTCCCCTGTTAAGCAGGAAAGTTTGGTGCTCTACTCGCATCTATACCTTTGCCAATCGTAGCCGCTCTGTACTGCTTGCTCTTCGGTTATGCTTGTGAGTTCCTTTCATTCTTGTAAACTGAATACAAATGTTACATCCTGTTCATGTTTTGTTTCATCTATAATAACATAAATCTTACCATATTTACTTTTATTGTATTTGAGCAGCCTCGGCAGGACTTGGGCTTCTTCAATTTTGTAATCTGAACAGTTTCAGAACAAAATTTATCCTCGGATTTTCCTTATTCATGGGCTTATCTGTTCCTCAATACTTCCACGAACACTTCATAACATCTGGTCACGATCCTGTCCATACTCACGCCATATGGGTAAGTTTTCTGTCGTCAAAAATTTAGTATTTTCCCATCGTTAATATATCACCTACACCTTTACAACAAGTGATTTTTTGGTTGTGCAGTTTAATGATATAATGCAAGTGATCTTCACTTCCTCAGCCACAGTAGCGTTTGCGCTAGCGTACTTTTTGGACTGCACTCTGGCTTACAACCACGGTTCTTCTCGGCGTGACAGTGGACGGCACTGGTGGGCGAAGTTCAAGTATTTTGATAAAGATAGCAGAAGCGAGGAATTTTACGCCCTCCCTTACAATCTAAATAAGTTATTCCCCTCCTTTTAGTATCGCCTCTGAGTATATAAACTGATGCATATGCATACGTAGATTTGGCTAAACATCTTGTTTTGCTAGCACAAATAATTCAAGGTTTACAAGCATCGTTTGTTTGAGTAGTGCCAATATTTGCATGTTGATGTATATTAAGATCATTGTTAGGAAAATATATTGAATTCTACTATATATATTTGAGTTTTCATCTCTAGAGTTGAGTTGAAGAGAAAGTATGCATAAAATGTTTGTGAGACGGAATGACTTAAATGTCAGTCATTAATTTTGATAATTCGACGTTTGAGTTTAAAGTTAATTTTTTATTAAATGAGGGATTGGATTTACAAAAATTATAGCGATTAAGTTTGACCGTTTTATTTAGTATTAAATGTCACCCGTTAGATTATTAATAAACAATGATCAAAATTATTTATCACGTCTCACACATACTTAGATATTCTTCTTCAACTTTGCTCTTCATTTTTATTTGGGCATAAGTGCATTTTAAATATTCCGGAGTTTGTACAGGATGGAAACATGAAAGTTGATACATTTAGCTTTCATTTGGATCCCGAAAATTTAAAATGGAAAATTTCTAATTTGAGAAAATAAAAATTGAAGATCCAATAAAATGTATGGTGAGAAAGGATAAAATATAAAATGATGGTTTTCATGTAAATTATAATCGATATTAAGTGAGACATCTGCGTAAGTGTGAGACACTAAGACACAGGTGTGAGATACTAAGACATGCTCTTAATCATTTCGTATTTTGTGCACATTTGTCCCTTATTTTTATTAAAAATATAAATTAATCTCATTTGTTAGATTATTAAAATTATTGCTTAACATTATGTCTTGCCGTCCTTCAAATTTTATTTGCCTCACAAGATTACAACCCAGTTATTCAATAGTTGATGGAGAATTTGATTTACATCATGTTCAACTAAGTCAATGACTAATTCAACGATTTCTAAATTGAAGAGTGATTATATCAAAAAAAATTGAATGATTGATTTTATTAAAATTGAACTATGGTTTTCGGTAAAAACCCAAAAAGAATTCATAAAGAAAATCTATGTATACTTTTATCATAAAAATGAAATCTCCAAAATGGTAAATGAAATCAGCATCACTTGACTCGTGCATGAATGAAATGAACTAATTCAGTATGTTTGATCAATAAATGATTTCAATAACATTCAAACATATTAAATTCAAATCAAAATCACCATAAAATATTTAAATAATTACTGAATTTCTCAGTATGGACTTTCTCCAATGTAATTACCAGGTGGATAATAGTTGCATGAAATGAAAACCAAACCCTGATTGCACTTCACTCTAGCACATCCAATCGACACCGAGTTACGCCACACGACTTGAGTATAATGCAGACATTCTCCGCCGACGCACGAGTTTGATCCATGATCATAGTTAGCCTTCTCCCCTATCCATAATTTAACAGCTTCTGCACCACTGAATTCTCCATACCCTTCTGCTAAATTCTCTCCATAAGGTCCTCCAGAGTGCTCCAACTCACATTCTGGAAGCTTGCTTTTGGCGTACCTATTTGCATACGCTGCGACGGTATTGTTCCATGTTAAAGCACCGACGCCTACTTGTGCTCGAGCGGCATTGTGGACTTGTAAGTAGTCTCTTATAGAGTTTTGGGAGGTGGATATTTGAGAAAGAGTTAGGCATGTAAACAAAAATGCATAGAGCAAAACACAAGAATTATTTGAGATTGCAGCCATTTGATCTGATGAGGTTTAGGCCAAAAGCAATGTGAAAATATATATAATCCCAATTTTTTAGGATGGGGGATTGGGGATTTCCTTCCTTTTTTTCCCAAATGTAATTATTATTTTTATTGAGTTTCAATGGATTTTAGGTTAATTATCCATTGGAAAATGAATCAGATTAAATTGAAAATGTGGAAATCGTTAAATTCACTATTTATAAGTAATTATCTTCCTGCTTTTTAATTTTATTTTGCACAAATGGTAAAATTCAAAACTCCTTTTTGTTGCAAATCATAACATTTCCAATTGCACAAATTTCTCCAAGTGGAAAAATATGCCAGAGAAATGTTATGTTCATCATTTTGTTCGTGTTTTTAAACAATTTATTTCCAGAAAGATGGATGCGTGATAAAGTACAATCAGATAACAGAGTAATGATAATTGGCATGCGTGGTTAAAATTCATCAGATATATGTAATTCAATTTAGGGCAGAAAATAACATACCGCAACAATTTAAAAACAAACCTCGTATAACTTAATACGAACAATTAGAAGTTAAAAACGATAAAAAGATAACGAAGGATAAATCGGATAATTTGATTGAAGTCATGTTGTAATATAAATTTGTCCGTCAAAATCTATTGCAAAAATGGGATTAATATGGATTTAAAAAACAGCAAAAGAAAATGGACAAGTCTTGGAAAGATATAAGTTTGTTTAATAGAGTCAAGATCTAGGGCAATTAAGATTTTGTGAGACGTAATTATAACCGTTAATTTTAATGAATTTAACAATTTTAATTAGCAGAAGGGGTGGTGGCCTGATGGTCATAGTCTTGGTGTAGCAACTAAGAGCGCTCGAGCTCGACTTCGCCCTTCTTCCTGTTGTTTTCTTGGAGGCTTGTCTTCCTCGCTGTAGCCCGTGGACGTGGAGTTAGATCGCGTCATTGATATATGAGCGAAAGAGACATGCAGACTCGCTTGTCGATTATGGGTTGGATGTCCGTTGTTGTGACCAGAACTTCAAATGATTAGAAATAGATATCATGTATAAGATCTCTATGAATTATACCCAATATAACCGCTATCGAAAAAAACAATTGTAATTAAATTATGACAATTTTGCGCAAAACTCGTTGAGATAAGTATTTTTTTAATATTAATATCGTCCATTAAAGAGGTGTCTTCTTTAATGCTCCAATCTAGGTGGAACTGAGGCGAGACAAATGATAACATGAAAATGCTTTGGTGAAGATAACTACAGGTTGATCTAGAGAAGCATGAAGTGAGGTTCAATGAATCCAGAGGTGCAAGAATTACACTGATCCATAATGGTTCACAACTTGTTTGGGTCATGGCTTAATAATCAACTTCTGCTGAGGACCTGAATATATATAACAGCCTACTTTGGTAAAACAAAATGTTTACAAGTCAACACATCCCTCCTCTCATTGACGAGGTCCAGTACATTACATTAAAACAGAGTAAATTCACCTCTGTATAAAGAATCTATATAGAGACTGTCTATGTTACACCTGATCAAAATAAGGTATCTAAGACAGTGTCGACAAAAATAGCTACAAAATACATACGAGTTATGCTGATCATATGGCTTCTTTGCCTTTCATATGTCCGTAACCAGCGGGTCAGGCTACCTTCGCAAATGATGGAAAGTGCCTGAGAAAAACGGCAGTAAACTTCAGTGGGTTTGAAGAAGTATGTATCGATGTATGTGTTGGGGTCTGAACCAGAAGTGGAAAAATAGCTGTTTATATTCTAAGATACCCACTCCTGTCTTGCACCCCGGTTCCGAAGGTTCTTTTGAGAAATGACTTTCTGTTCAGAGAAAAACTTCGCCTGATAGCTCTTTTTCTGTGCCAGGTTGATATGCAGGTATAAATAGCTGGGAATATGAAGCACAGTAGCGCCAAGAACAACATTGCGACACACACAAGCATCACGTTGCGGAAACCATCTTTTATGGCTGGATTATCTTGTCCCGTCCAGGAACGCCTCCAACATTCATGCCAAATACTACAGTGCACTAAAAACTAGTCAGAAATAAATTTTCTCTAAGAAAACTTGAATAGAAGAAATGGATTCAATATCATTAATCAAGGAAAGGAAAACCGGTACAAAAAATGTGAGAGAAGAGTTCGTCACCTCCTGTTATGATGGATAGAGGAAGGAAGATTATGGAAAGGAATGAAAGGTAATAGAGTTTTCGATTAATTTGCTCGGCCTGCCAACTATCAAGACCAGCCTGGATAGCTGTAACGCGGCTGGCTAAGAACCCCACATTCTCTTTCAGTCTTCGGAGGCGTCCATTTAGTTCATCGAGGGAACTAATATCTTCATTGTAGAACCAATGCTTCGAAGAACATTTTTCTTTCAGACGTGGAAATACTTGCTCTCCATGTGTGATAACCTGTGTAAATAGAATGCACCACACCAAGTAAGCTAGGTTCTGTCTTCTACCAATTCAGTAGATAAAGTTTTCTATCCGAAAAATAAAAATTGCATAAGTCAAACAAAAATATGTAAGTTATTTGCTCACATAAAGAACCAGGAAATTAATTTATAAGGACTGTTATCATAAGAGTTTTGCTAGCTCCTTTTTTGAGACCTAAATATCTAGTACCAGCACCCAACTATTCAGTATTTCAACAATTGTCATGGTTTGAACGTTACCTGAAGAAGACGCTGAAGATTAAGATGCATTTTTGGGAATCTTCTATCATCTAGCATTTGCTTTTTCAGAGCAAACCCACCTGAAATATTTTATTTAACAGAGATCAAACACAGTCCAGAATCTATGGATTTCAACCAACACCAGCCAGGTTTTTTTTTCTTTTGGGTGACTTCAAAGTAGTTTCGTCAAAATGTGACACAAACGGCAGCAAGAACAAAATGAATATTCAGAAAATTAACTGTGTCCTCTCCTAGTTGTTTGCTGATATTGATATACACCGTTAAATTAGAAAATAAATGGAGATTTGGGGGCATTGATCAGACTCTTACCTTTGTCCATCTCTAACTCTACAGTGTCAAGCTCCAACTCAAGCTTAGTCACTACATCTTGGATATGATCCACGTGAGTGTCGACAATGTGCACTACAAGATTCGAAAGACTTCTAGGAACTGGAGTGTCAACCTCCTCAGAATGATTCATTGTCAGTAGAAACTCAAGAACATGCTCTTTTATCACAGTTGCCCCAGCATCCATCTCCTCCCCTCTACTACACGAACCCTCAACGCTAGGAATTTCTGAAAGTAAAGATTCGCTAACTTGGGAAAACTCCAATCTAGGAACACGTCCTAACGAAACAGTAATCAATGAATAATCACTAATCCTCGCAGCAATCCTGAATGTAAAGTCACTGTTAGCAGGTCCTGGAGAATTAACCCGAAAAACAAGTGCCCCATCTACATATCCACAAAACGGCCCATTACTTACAAGACTAAGAATATCTTGCAACTTCAACGGCGGGCAAAGAACATCAATAAGGTACTGCGCCGACTGCGAGAGCTTTTGGTTTCCTTTAGGAAGCTCCACATGATACCAACAAAACTCCTTTCCACTGCCCTCTGCCAAATCCCATTCCTTGTTATAAAACTTTCCTAAACCATCGAATATAAACGCCTTCTTCCTCACAGCTCCTGGAAAATGAGTCCGGAACCCGTTGTGAAACCTCAAAGGCGTCCTCTCCAAAGGTCCAGCTTCCTCATCTCCATGAGACTCACCAGGAACCAGCTCCATCATTCTCTAAAAATGTAACCTATATCCTTAAAAAAATCTAATATCCGAGTCAACCACTCAGATTCAGATTTAAACAGACATTTTATCAAACACCTTGAGGCAAAACCAATGATCCATCAAACAACAATTATCCCACCTACAACAGCTGGTGAGATCTGCGTGTGAATACCCATTTCAGAATACAACGATCCACGCGCAGCAACCGATCCAATCCATATAGAAAACGGCCAGGAGGACAAGTCAAGAAAAGACAAAAAACTGAGTGGCAAAATCAAATATTGGTTCTTTGACAGAATGCACAGAACATCACAATCTGATTTTGAATGCTCGGTCAATTAACTGCAAGTTGCGACCTGGGAGTTTAAGGCAATGGGATGAGATTCTACAAGTGGGATCGGATGAGGCAAAAAACAGGACGTTGTGAGTTGCGACGAAGGTGAACGTGCGCACGGGAATCTCTGCCGCATCATCATCCGTAGTTATTGATTGGTTAAAAGGCACGTGATACAGATTATATACGACCAACAGCCATTCAATCTAAATCAAAATGAGGTTGCTTAATCTAAAATCATCTTATGATAAGTGTGATTTGTTAATTTGATTATTGAATTTGGATTTAGAGAGACATGTAAATTTTGTGAGAAATAAAGATGTAATCTTGATCGTTGATTTGATTAATTCGACGGTTGAGATTTAAGTTAATTTTTAATTAATTGGAGGTTGGATTTGCAAAAAACAAGAGAAGTTGGTGATTGACGGCTACCAATTTCAACCGTTGGATTGATGAAGATCAACGGCTGAGATTATATCTTTCCGTCTTACTAAAAGATGTATGTCCTGCTAGAACCGTTTCCTTATCATTAAAATTTGTTAATTTGCAACTTGTAACACACTTCGTTTTAGGATGTTTAGTATGTTTGCCTCGTTTAAGTTATGAAACAAAATTTGCCCAAATCATTGAAAGGTTGACTACGAGAGACCACATGTATAATATGTCTTATTTTACGATATTTAAGTCAATAGTTGTTAGCATAATGATGTAAAATAAATAGAAAATACACAGATATTGAAATTACTAAAAAACATGAAAGAAAATAACTGAAACAGTAGAAAGAAGTAAGCAATACGAAATCGTATACGAGTGAGGCACGCTCGACACTTTTCTTAAAATAATATTTCCCTCCCACTCGGTGGTGAGTCTCATCTAAGCAATTTGTCTCTCATGATACTACAGTTTAACCTTCACTCACATGCACCAAATGTGAAGAAAGCGAATGGAAGACTATCTTCAACCATCACCGACAACAAAAATTAATTTCAAAACATATAGAGGATTAATATTTTCACAATATTTTCTTTTATAAATATCAAAATAGTAGGAGTTATCCTCCTTAAATATAAAATATTATTGGTAACCCTCATGACATAAAATCTATTTAAAACCATTATCATACCTACCAATATATATTTTGTTTAAAACATTTTCTAACAATCCCCACCTAAAAAATGAAGTTATAAAATGTAGACTCAACTCAGCATGGTGATAGCTTCTACAATCTATATATGCAAATGATAGGTAGGTCGCACCTTTGAACCTTGCATTGGAAAGATATGCATTCTTTACTGACTCTTGAGTAGACGGTCATTGAACTGTTTGTCTTTTTTGTGTAAATGAAGTAGATGACTTCCATAGATATATTTCTATTAGCCTTTCTTTTCTCATGGTTGAGTTTGTTACGGCCCTAAAACTCCTACCTGATTCTGCAATAGTTGCTACAGAACTAAACACACATATTTCTTATTTGAAGCGGGGACATTTCTCTCTAACATAAGTGATTCTCTATTAAGGTGATCCCGTATTACTCGTTCGAATTTTCCTTTATTCGAACTCTCAGAATCATTAAAAGCTTTGAGCTTAACCTTGTACGTGAGTCAATGTTTACAGTGACCATAATGCGTCTTAGCAGTTAGGTTGTCCCATTGAACCAAGTTCTTGGAATCTCCTGTCATCATGGTTGGGTTTCCGTTGCCTCGACTTTATTTTGAAAGGGCTTTCGATCAAACTCATTCCTTTAACTTCTGTACAAAGGTTATATTTTAATACTCTACAAAGGTTCTATTTTAACACTCAAATGAACAGATTCGTTTTAGTCACTGGACCTTATATAATCAATATAAATGACTCAATCAAAGAGAAGTTCTATGATGATATTGTCTCATTGACATATTGTATAGACTTATCATCAATATTTATGTTGTAAACAATCGTGAATTGATTATCTCAATATATCAATTTCAGCACATGATTTGTTCATTTTTAATTATCTTCATAGAGATACCGTCTAGACATTTTCAAACTCGTTCTCAAAAGACTGTTGACTTGGCATTGTAAGTCTAAAAGATTTTGGACACATCATTATCTCTCAAAGTGAAGACTCTAAGTAAACCTGTGAACTTTATCCAAATCCATTTATGGTCCATCATCCATCCATTTAAATCAATCCATCAACCATCCGTTTAACTAAACGGAGGAAGTCACTCATATCTGTTTGCCATCCGTGTGTTGAACGAATAATAAACGGATTGACGGATGAATCACTATCCATCTAGCATCCATTTACCATCCGGTTATTATCTTATTACCATCCATTTATATTTAATTCATAAGCGGATAAACGGATGTTAAATGAATAAATAGATGATAAATGGATATGGATGGTAAACGGATAATGGATTATCCATTAACTCGCCATCCGTTTACAATCCATCCATTTAATCAGTATTAAACGAATGATATCCGTTTATCATCCGTCCATTTACCGTCCATCCATTTATCACCCGTCAATCCGTTTTGACGGGTCTACTCTAAGCACAAGTGAATTTGAGATAGAGAATATCTTCAAAACCTTTCGTGTTGCGATCATGAACTATTTGTACCACTTTCAAGTATACTCATTTGTTCGCGTACCTCAAGCATAATGAACTACTAATCACTTTTTTCATATTTCATTCTTGAGAGAACTTTCATCTCTTCTTAGACATGTATTCTTTAGAACTTGTCATCAACATGATGTGATCGACAAGACACAAGACTCTTCATATTCTCAAATCACATTTGCAAGTCTTAATCCATATTTTATATAAACATGCATTCATTAAGCATGCCATTAGTGTGATCATGTACATACTTGTGTCACATCCATTAATTTTGATACGATCATCAAAAATCAATACAATGACCAAGTATCCATGCCCTCACATTTGAAATAATTATTAAAATTCATTACTCTCGCATTTCACTTTGAATTTACACCATTTTCATTATTTTGGAGGGCAAATTGTCGGAAACCACCCATATATATGGGTTTTTTTTCCAGAAACCACCAGATCTTTGGAAATTATAGATTCACACTCATATGTTTATGCAATTTGTCAGAAACCACTCATATGTTTAAATATAATCGAAATATTAATAAAAATGATAAAAAAAACTTGAAAAAATACATAATTAATCAAGAAATTCATTAAAAAATATTTGATGCTAATAAAAATTTAAAACCATTAAAAATCATTAAAAATACATATTTAATTAATTAACCGAATGGTAAATTACCGAAAATCGTAAAAAGAAACTTTTGAAAACGCTAAAAAATACATATATAATTAAAAAAATCATAAAAAACTTTGAAAAATAAGGATACTAAATAAAAAATAAAAATAAATTTGAAATGAAGTACAATACTTTTTATTCATATGCTATGTATTAAATGTGAAAACTAAATCTATACAAAAATACAATGTCTTACAAATTTATAAAATTTTGAAGTTTTTATTACAAAAATTTATTTTTATGGTGCCACTATTAATTATGTGTTAGATGGTATCACATTTTTAATTTTTAAGACACCATATTTTGTATAAATTTAGTTTTCTCATTTATATCAAAATTATAACTTTGAATAGAAGATTTTTAATTTGCATGTGTAGTTATAATTATATTGAATAAATAATAGTGTGTTATACGGTTACACTTACTACATACGCCACATAGCGTATACAAATATAAATTTTGATAGATTTTTACCTATAAAGCATAAAAACACATATTTTATTGCATATAAAGTAAAGTTTAAACACTCAATTTAAGACATTAAGATTTTTGTAAACTTTAATGGAGCAATAATGGTTGCCGGTAAATTTTGTAATTTTCAAGAAACCATATTTTTGTATAAGTTTAATTTCACATTTATATACATATCATATGAATACATTTCACATTTATATTTCAAATTTATATTTAGTTAATATCCTGATTTTTAATTTTTTAATGATTTTTGTTAAATAATTATGTATTTTTTTCGTATTTTTTTAATTTTTTTCATATTTCGATTATATTTAAACATATGGGTGTGACTCTATAATTTCTAAAGATAAGGGTGGTTTCTGGAAAAAACTCATACATATGGGTGGTTTCTGGTAATTTACCCTATTTTGGAGACTGGATCAATCAATTTGGTTTGAATCGGTTGCAACAACTTGCATTTTCAAAGATCCACAGTGCAAATCATACACATCTTTAATTTACATCTTGTTTCTCAACTAATAGTTGAGCATTTGTGATACGAACTCGTATCTTGATAGATAAAATTAGGGTTGAGAAGATGAGAAGAATAGATTAGAGAAGATGAAGAAGTTGAAGTTGAGAGAATTGTTATTCATTCATTGTCTACCCCTTACACATTACATAGGAATTATTTATATCATTCTTCATAATATCATATTACATTTATTCTCCTAACGGAATACGTAACAATTCGTGTTAAGCACTCTCAGACTGATATGTATAAGCTGATCAAACTCACTAGTATAAAATCAGAATAATCCAGTTGGTAAAGTTGGATTGGCTCCGTCCTCTGATTCGTGTCCATGCAATTGTTTTATGTGCAATTGTTTCATGTGCAATTATGTCAAAGTTAAGACTTAACCATTGTTATAAACTAGCAAATTGTTTATAGTTTCAAGTATAAAATATAAATGCTTCATACTGAAAATATGCAGTTTCATTCGATTCAATCACGGTAAGCGATGCAACGACTGAGCTAAGTGCCAACACTGGCCAGTGCACACTGAGCATCTCCAACGCATTATGTAAATTGGCCCAAAATGCAAAATAAGCCCATGTGGCACCTGATATACATAATGGGATACAGATTCTCCTCTCCAACGCAGGTGTATGATTATGTAAAATTTTACACATTCAACTTATGAATCTTCATATCTGCTATTCGGATACATCTTCTCTATTATTTTCTACCATTTGATTTTCACTCATCTATCATTTATGTCTATCAATTTTTAGGTTTTATGTGGGTCCGGTTGCATCTTCTTCTCGGCTCGGATCCTTTTACTCAGTTTTACTTCAACTTCATCCTTTTGCAAATCGTTAGATCTATCTTCAAGTTGGGTTTGATGTGCAAATGATTTCGCCTTTCCAGTTTCAATTTTGTGTATGTTTGATTATTTGGGGGTTATCTTGTGGTGGTTGAATACATGGTTGAGAGTGAGTCACTATCGCAAGTTTTTCTCATCAATTCATTGGAGCAAGACTTCAGCGCTGAATAGAGAAATGTATATGTCAACAAATTGGGGCTTAATTGTGGATTGAAGCTTGAACACCAATTGGAGCTCGATTGTGGATTGAAGCTTGAACACCAATTGGGTCTTAACTGTGGATTGAAGTTTGAACATCAATGGGTGAAGGGAGTAGATGTTATGAATTTTGAATTAAAAACAATGAAACTTATTTATTTATTATACATGACTATTTAGGGAAACTATCATGTGGAACCCCCAGCTTTTCATGGATCCATGGATCCGTCTTTGCATACGTTGATTGCATTTACTGTTTGCATTTTGGACGCACCAGATTGTGCCAGCACATTAATGAGCATGTGCAACTCACGTGTGCATTTGTCATGTGCAACTCACATGTGCATTTCAAAAATGCAAACACGTGGCACAATCTGGTGCACACAAAAAATGCAATCAACGGTGATGAAGGGGGATCCATGGATCCATGGAAAGAGGAGGGTTCCACATGATACTTCCCCTGACTATTTATACATGGTACCATTGGAGCAAACTGGATTTCTAATCATCTAAATTTTACATAGCTGATATAAAATTATATTTTACATGATCATTTTGCATCTTTGCGTTGGAGATGCTCTTAATGAAATGCATGATCATTACAATTCAGCACGGATCATCATAGCAAAAATGCACAAGAATACAGAGCAATGCTCCCGATTCCATCATGTCCAGATCCAAATGGACTCCAGTACTTTGGTAAACCAAATGACCCTTGAGTTTGAAATCTATAAAATTTTATATCTTGACACACATGCCTACACAGATAATGCAGCACAAAACTCAACAGTGCAGATGGGATGGACTTCAGCCGACCCATACGGTCACTGTTTGATTGCCTTGAGTTTCATCTTACTTCAATTGAGTAGCCAATCAGTCACTCACTAGATCCATAGTGTCTAGACTCTAGAGTCATGTTAGCATACCAAACTTTTCATAGGTTTAATGCTGCATATTTGCGAGTTTCACATAGTTTTTCAATCTCAGTTAGATGCTCAATGATCTCATCGTGTAACAACGTAACTATCTCTCAATGAGATTTGTATCACAAATGCAGATTGTGAAGCATGGTTTAAGAGCTTTGACACCAAAATTGTCGGCTCTCAAGCTCTATCGACTCAGTCCACTTCATGTTGGATCATCAAACGGGTTGAAATTAGGTCCCTCAAATCTGACCCGGATGGACTAGCCTGACTCACTTCAAACTTGGATACACCAACATTTATACAACAGCACCAGCTCGGCAGCTTCACATAACATACAAAAATTGAACTCTCCAACTTAGAGATGAATCTCACCACACCAACCCAATAGTAGCTTCATGGTCGAGACTTCCTTACCACCAACCATGCAATTGAATTTCTTATTGGACAAGTATATATAACAGTTGTGAGCTTCTTCTCACATTACAAAGCAAACAACATTGCACAACTCTCTGCAATTTTTTTTCTTCATAACCACATGTCCAATTAGTTGCAGCCACATCTACAACAACTCAGACTGCTAGCTTACCGTCAGTTGAACACAGTCAACGCACCACATTTGATAAAACTAATGTTCACATTGTTTTTTTATTCAAGGTGAGATGTTTCATTAGAAAAAGATATTACAATACAAGTCAATGAAGCATAATCGAGGGGACAAATTCTAAGACAATTCTACGTCGAGAAAGTCTCGTAAAAGACAGTTGAAGAGCAGGCCAAGATCGGCGCCATCCCAACGCACTCACCAAAGTCCGAACACCATGGACACGAGAAGCCACGTCACAGCAGCCAAGGCTCGGAGAAATCCGAGAGAGCATCAAGACCCGAAAAATAGAAAAAACGAAAGCCAGGGACATAAGCAAACAAGGCCCTGGCAGGGGTCCCGAGCAACAAGAACTAGATAGGGAACACAAGTAACAAAGCCCAACCCAGCAGGCCCAACAACCCTCAAGCCCAAACCCAGCATGTATATTTTCAAGCTACATAGCTAGTCATTATCTTGTGAAAATTTTCACAAATCAGTGACCACTCTGATCCAAAAGCAAAGCTTCATCGAGAGTTCAAAAATGGGAACTCTATATGTGTGTGGCATATTTGTTTGCAAAGAAAGATATAAATTGAGAAGCAAGAAAGTTATAATTTTGAACTATGGTATAGAGGTAAAAAATGAACCGTTAAAGCTTTTTTTTTGATAATAAACCTGCTACACAGGAAGAGCTAAACATCAATTTAGAGAAAACCATCAAACAGCGGAACTCTAAAGTCATCTGAAACTCGAGATAACACGTGTAGGGATGCTCAAATTGGACCGAGACCGCCAGACCGAACCGAACCGATTCGGGTCGGTCCACCGTCCTAAAATATTGGGTTTTTGGTTTTCGGTCCGGTCCAAACACGTCGGGTTTGCGGTCCGGACCGACTGGGCCGATTAATTTTTAAAAAAAAATTAAAAATTAAAAATTAAAAATTAGGGTTTACACAATTTAAAAACGCAGCATTTACACAATTAGGGTTAGACAATTGCAATTTGTGATTTGTTGTAGACGTGAGTCCGACGCCGGCAATAAAATATTTTGAAAAATATTTCTTTTGTATATTTTGATTGAATTATAAGCGATAAAATGTGGCAAACAGAGTAAAAAGTTTGTCAAAAGGTGGAAACACAAAAAACCAAATATCGAATCTATTTGCAACATCCAGTAAGGAAATAATGAAATTGCGATTGAAAAATAGATTAATTTATTTATGGGTTTAAGAAATAAAATAAATGAAGTGTCGGTCCTTATACGGTCCGGACCGAAACCCGACGGGTCTGGACCGGACCGATGAACATCCCTAAACACGTGGGATAGTTTCAACCGAAGACCAATGGAGATGGGAGATTTTTGCGCAGCGAGCAATTCGATCCATTAATGAGTTATCTTCTCGGAAAACATGCTTAATTTTCCATCCTGGGTTCATCTTAAAACTCTCCATGCAGCAAGCCAACCAATTACTGTTGCCTCCATGGCTTAAAAAACCCAAGCTAACAGATTGGACAACTTCAATGGAGTCTGACATGAACGTAACCAAGGATAGATTCAGTTTTTTTGCCATCCTCATTCCGGCCAAGAGGGCAAGACCTTCCGCATCCCTGGAGCATGTTGTCGAAGAGGACCAGCTTGTATTAACAGCTTGCACGATGTCATGATCTAACCATACTGCTGCATATCCCATGTCACCAGAGCGAGACCATGAACCGTCACAGTAAATAATGGAAGAGCCTTGCTCATTTTGAAGTTCCCAAGAACAGTTCCTCAAATGCAAATCACACTGATATATAATAGATGTCACTTTCGAGTAAGCTTTATCAATGCAGAATCCTGGTGTACCATGTCTGATGGTGTTGCGACAATTCCATGTAACCCAAACGGCACAAATTAACTTTCGTAACTCCCCAGCTGTACAGGTCTCGAAACATCTATGCAACCAGTCAGCGGGCGATGCACACGCATGGAGGAATATTGACCTCATCAAATCTAACTTTTCGCATATGTCTTTTATGTGCCAGCAGTCCTTAAACAGATGAAGCAAGGATTCAATGTTGAAGCCATAGAACACGCATGCTGAGAACGTCGGACACCCTCTCCTTCTCATATTGTCCGCGTCCGGGAGACCATTATGGTAGAGGCGCCAAATCAATAATTTTATTTTACCCGGAACTTGATATTCCATAATGCTCTCCAGAATGCAGCAACTGGACCCAGATCCGATTTTGCCCCTTGCTCCTTGCGATCTTGAATGTAGCATAACATATGCCGATTTGGTGGTAAAGTGTCCCGAGCTTGACAGGTACCATGTAATCCCTTCGCTACCCTGTCTCTGCACCAGTCCCTCTTGTAAGAATTGCTTGACCTTGGTGATTCCCCGCCATGCATGTGAAGGTCTGTTTCCAATCGACTTCAAATATGTTAATCCGCGGATAATATCGAGCTTTAAAATCTGTCGGAGCAGAGATTCCGGCTTAGTTAAGATACGCCACGCCTGTTTCATCATAAGAGCATCATTGAACGTGACTAGATTACGGAACCCTAATCCACCTCTGTTTTATCCTTTTCAAGAGTTGCTTTTGACACCCAGTGCACTGGAGCCTTGCTATTCCCCGATGACCACCAAAACTTGACAGACTCATCTGCATCCGATTGCAAACTGGAATAGGCAGCTTATAGCATTGCATGGTGAAGACCGGAATTGATTGTCCAACGGACTTAAATCTTCTTTCCCCGTGCTTAATAGCAGCTTAGATTTCCAATCTCGTAATTTCCGAGCGGACTTGTCTTCTATGTCACTGAAAGTTTGCGTTTTATTTTCCGACATGCATTGGCAGGCTTAGGTACTTGGAGTGATTGTCAACGCTAACAACACCAAAAATTCACAGATTCCCTCTTTGATGCTTGCTCAGTGTTTGGACTGCATACTAATTCCGATTTAGCAAAGTTAATAGCTTGACCTGACAAGGCTTCGTACACATTAAGGATGTTTTTCACTATGCGAGCTTCCTCCAGATCAGTGCGCATGTAGATGAGGCTGTCATCGGCAAACAAAAGGTGGGTTAGAACAGGAGCACCGCGTCGTATTTTCACACCTTGAATCATGCCTTGCTCCGCTAGCGAATTAAGCGCTGATGAAAGCCACTCGGAAGCAATAATAAACAGATATGGAGAAATTGGGTCACCCTGTCTGATGCCTCTTGATGGGGCGAAAAAATCTGAACACCTGTCATTGACTTTGACTCTATATTGAACTGTCTGTAGAATTGAAGAACTTTGAGAACCCAGTCTTCCACAAACCCCAGAGCTCTCTTCATATTAGCTAAAAAAGCCCACTCTATTCGGTCAAAAGCTTTACTGATATCCAATTTTAGGGAAATGTAGCCTGGTCCCCTGCCTCGATTTGTCCTGATGAAGTGTCCAATTTCGCGAGCCACTAAGATGTTATCAATTATTAAGCGGTCATTCACAAAAGCACTCTGATTTGGCAAGATGATGGCAGGCAGGGGGGTTTTAGTCTATTGGCAAGGACTTTGGTGACTACTTTCATTCCAACATTGCATAAACTTATTGGTCGGAAGTCTTCTATCCTATTTGGAATTTTACACTTCGGGATGAGTGCAATTTCTGTCAGATTAAGAGCCACATTCAGCTGTGAACTGTTTAAAAAATCCGTTGCCTCTTTACAAACAGCAGCCCCTACGGTGTCCCAATTTTTCTGAAAAAATAGTACAGGAAAAGCCATCCACCCCCGAAGCCTTATGAGGTCCTAATTGGAACATTGTCGATCGCACTTTTTCACTACTGACAGGAGCTGCAAGGGAAGCATTCATTTCCAAGGTTACCTTACAACACACAAATCGAAGGGAATTGTTCCAGTCTATGGCTGTTGGCCTGATGGAAGATTTGAATATTGTAGCAAAATAATTCTTGGCTATATCTATCATGCCCGGACCATCCTCCACACTGTTACCATTGGGGTCTAGGAGTTTTTCTATCCGATTTGTTCTCTTTCTCTGGGAGGCCTTCGCGTGGAAGAATTTAGTGTTCTGGTCGCCATCCTTCAGCCAGTCAACTCTGGATCTTTGTCGCCATAGTAACTCTTCTCTGGCCATCCATTCATCTAATTGATCTGAAATGTCTTTCTCCTTCTGTACTACCTCAGCAGTTTGTACCGATGTATTCAGCTGCTCTAACTCAGTATTAAGGTGCTTTAGATTATTCTGAACATGACCAAATGAGTGTTTATTCCAATGTTGAAGTTGCTTAGCACAATCCTGCAAAACATCAGATAGTGTTTTATCATTAGTTGAACATCTAGTTGCATCATGCCAAACATTCGATATCAAAGGAGGGAAATCCGCATGGCGTTGCCACATGGACTCAAACTTAAACCGCAGTTCCGTCGACGATTTATCACGGGCAAGATGAGCAAGATTGATCCTCAAGGGTCGGTGATCAGATTTGATGGAGTTTAAGTGATGCACAGTAGCCCTAGCAAATAAACTGCGCAAACAACTCGTAGCCAAAGCTCTATCCAGTCGGGCTTTTGATTCAAGAGGGTGAATACGCTTGTTGGAGAATGTAAATGGGTGCCCTATGAATCCCATGTCTAGCAACCCACATCTATCCACAGCTTCCCTAAAATGACGCATTCGAGACCTGTCTCTCGGTCTGACTCCCGCAGCTTCACTCGAATAAAAAATTTCATTAAAATCTCCCATTACTAACCATGGTTTATCATTCATAGTCCTCAATCGTTCCAATAGTAACCAACTCTCACGTCGTTTGCTACTATCTGGGTCACCGTAGAAGAGAGTTAGACAAAATGTTTTATTAGATTCAACCACCATGTCAATGTGATTTTTGGAAAAGCTACAGACTGTTACATTCAGCCCGTCTTGCCATAATACTGCAAGGCCTCCCGATATTCTGTCCCTATCAACCGCAAAGCAGTTTAGAAACCCTAGCTTTACTCGTAATGTGTTCCAACTTTTTACTCATAACTTAGTTTCCATTAGACCAAGGATTTGAGGGCGATTCGATCCAATAATCTCCCTCACTACGCGAACAGCAGAGGCACTCCCCAACCCTCTGCAGTTCCAACTGATGAGAATCATTGCTCTCGGCGGGATCGCCGAGCGATCTCCGCCGATACAAAATCACCAATTGTGGGTTCTCGTTCTTCCATCCTTCCATTCCCCTCTCTAATGGTTTGAGTAATTGCTTCACTGAATACGGCTTTAGATGCTTTTCCGATGCGCTTCCCTGGAGCTTACTGCTTTAGGTTGTGGGGTTTCACACTCAGAGGCTTCATTTTATCTACTTTTCGCCTTTTGCCAGGTGAAGGAGATGATTGTTGTTCTGCTTCACCTGCAATTGCTGTTGGCCCAATAAAGCCCATCTCATTAAGTGGTTTTTGATTCAATCTGGAGCCTTCACAGGGGCCTGTGTCCTGCGCCTTCCATCCCAGCAGCTTGTGGGCCGTCCCAAGTGGCCCAGGACTTGTACACGTCTCTTTCCCTATACGAAAAACATCCATGTTATCGTCTGCAACAACCTTTTCTTTGTCCTTTCTACGGCAGCCCAATAATGTGCAGTGTCGGGTCCCCCTCCCTCTACACAACTCAGTTCTAGAATGTTCAGACGCGTAGTACTGCTTGCTCTGTGAGACACGACATCCCCATCAGCCTCCCCTTCCTCCTCTGCAACAAGCACGCCATGGTCCCCCTCCGTAAGCAGAGGTCTCACGTGGTCCGAGCTTGCACGCTCCACCACCTCCGGATCTGGTTCTTCAATCAACGGTGATTCCGCTCGAATCCCCATACCATACTTGATACTCCTAGCGCTTTCCATACAAAGGTTAGCATCATGGCAAATGATACTGCATCTATATAGTCTAGGAAGCCTCTCATATTTAAACGCCAGCCAGATGGGGGCGCCATTTGCTCTATCTAAGTAGCAGCCTCGGCGAAGAGGTTGGTGGATGTCCACTTCCACCTTAAATCGAACAAACCTCCGCTACATGGCTTCAGAGTCGTGGGTCATGTATTGGCAAGCCCGACCAGCAAGCTCAACAAACTATTTTGCTATATCATGTGACATTAACTCCAGAGGCAGCCGGTGGACTTGGACGCATAACTGCATCGTGTTAAAGCTAAGCTCCTCAAGGAGACATCCGGGCACCCATCTCTGTATCAAAACAGTTGCGCCCCGAAATGACCAGGGACCACCTTCAGTGGCCTTCCTCATACTTTGCTCACAATCAAAGCTAGCGACCGCTAAGTTATTGTCTCTTCCCATAAAACTCACCCCCGACGTGATTCTCCAAGCCCTTTTCAGTACTGCGGACAGGCCCTAGATGTTGATGTTCTCGCCGGTGGAGAGCTTCACAACCTTCCAAGTTGACTCCTTCACTGATACCCTTAGCTCTCCTCTCAGCTTATCTGATAATACTTCCACATGTTTTTCCATAGTATCACTACCCTTAGATGATCCGCCCCTACTGTCACCCATAACAATCTGGATGGTGATTAAAAGAGACAGCAAAATGGCCTGAGTACCGAAAATGAGAGGAAAAGGAATTATAAGTTAGACAGACCCAGTTGGGTTAGGAAAACTCTCTAGATGGGGTTTTTAGTGAGAATGAAGAATTTTGAGTATGTGCCTAATACAGAGGGGTATCGTCTAAACGAGTACCAACGATCATACAAATCCGCGAGACTTTTCAAAATTAAAGGCGTCATGTACTGTTCGCATAACTTTGTCAAAGGCGATGTACAATTATAATATGATAATAATCAGTTTGATTATTGTTTAATCGGTTAGAATTAGGAATTTCCAAAATGATAATGATTTCCAAAATAGTTTCATTATCTTTCAAAGATACTATATATATAGAGGAAGAGAACCGATTAAAGATGTGACTTCAAACTAAGAGAGAAAGAGAGCGCTAGCAGTATTCGAGGATTTGGAGTTATAAACAAGTGAGCTAAGTTTAATAAGCTTTTAGCACATCTTGGTACATTGAAAGAGCTTGTCGCACTTTTGAGGTGACACGATGTCATTAAAGAAACTGAATTACACATATTGATAAAGGTGAATTGAGCGAATCGTTCACGTGATGAAGAAGAGATCAGTGGAGTGTTAATCTGGTGGTTAACTAGCTGGAAACGTTTCCATCGGCTTTTGAGTAAGTTCCCCAGACTTAGTTTTAAAGGAACCGAATTGGGTTAACAAATCTTGTGTCATTTATTTACTGCACTTAAGTCATTTGTTCTGCTCACACAAGGTTTGCATAAGCTAATGTGTAACAGAGGTAGAACATAACTCAGGTAGGGATGCTCATCGGTCCGGACCGACCCGGACCGAACCGACTTTTGACGGGTCGGTCCGGACCGAAAGACCGACTTTTTTTGAATGTCTGGACCGAAGACCGACCCGGACCGATGCTCATCGGTCCGGTCCAAACCCGTCGGGTTTCGGTCCGGACCGTATAAGGACCGACAATTCATTTATTTTATTTCTTAAACCCATAAATAAACATCAATAAAAGTAAGTATATGAAAATGTAAGATAATTCCAATTAGAAATCTGGTCTTTACCCTCCCATAATCTCCACGCCAATACTGTAATACGTCTGGTCTTTACCCTCCCATAATCTCCACGCCAATACATACTCCCTTGCTGTCAACAGCGGCAACTTCTTAATAGTACAGACCCATTTCAGTTCCCGTAGCCTCATCAACCTGCAGCTGGACATGTTCAACCACAGTCTTATCCCATTGCGCCCTATACTCATTATCCATGTAAAAATCTCTCAACATATCCGTCGAATAATTCGCAAACTCCGTCACACTCAAGTACTTCCATGGCCCATCCTGAAAACCACATAACCAACAAAAATCACATCTAAATATATGAAAACAATCACATAAACTAAACAAAAATAAAATTAAAATTAAAAATAAAACCTTTGGCTTGCAGCACTTGGCTTTGTAGTTGACGGTAGGGCTTTGCTTCTCGATAACATCGTCCCATTTCTCCTTCTGGATCGCGCTGTCATCCAAACTCAGTATCAAGCTCTTCAGATCATCTTCAGTGATTATAACGCCATCTACCCTGCACAAATAAAAATCAAATCTTTAGTTCAAAAACAAAATTTTAAAAAACCCCAACTCGACACAGTAACAAAACCCTAAAATTCAGAGCAAAACAAACTACAATCTAAAAAGCCCTAATGTTCAAAAAATCGAATTGAACAAAGTAACTCAAAGTAACAAAACCCTAAAATTCAAAACAAATAAAAAAGCCCTAAAATTTAAAATTGAATAACAAAGAGTGTATGAAAGGATGAACAAAACCCTAAAATCCACTGTGGAATGTACGAGCCCAGATGCCGAAATCCAACACAGGCATTACAAAGGATGAAGACGTCGACGACGATGCCATCTTCTCTCTTCCGGTTGCATCGTTTTTAATTTTTAATCGGTCCGGTCGGTCCGGACCGCAAACCCGACGGGTTTGGACCGAACCGGACCGAAAACCGAAAATCCAATATTTCAGGACCGCAGACCGACCCGAATCGGTCTCGGTCCGGACCGAACCGACAAAATCGGTTCGGTTCGGTTCGGTCTGGCGGTCTCGGTCCAATTTGAGCATCCCTAAACTCAGGGACAGACTGATAGCCGATCAATCGATATATTAAGTGAGATCCTGTCAGAGAAACACAATGTCAGAACACGATGAAATGTCAGAGAGGCACAGATTTGTCCCCAATCCTTGATGGGTCAAACTACTCCTTTTGAAAAATAGGATGAGGAATTATATCAAGTCCCTCGATGATAGAGCATGGTGAAACATTATTGTACGATGAGTTCACCCAAAGGTCACTGATAAGTATGGAATCAATATAGCAAAAAGCGATGATTCATGGATTGCAAATGAGGAAAAAGCCGCTTCAGCAAATGTTTGAGCGTTGTCAACTATTTTTAGAGTAGTAGAGTGTGATGTATATTCTTTGATCTCCAAATGTGAAGCTGCCAAAGATGCATGAGATATACTGCAGACAACTTATGAAGGAAAGGATAGGGTCAAGGAGACAAGGTTATTAGCATTGACCTGTCAATTTGAAAACCTCAAGAGACCGAAGAAGAAACCATAACTGAGTTCAACAAAAGACTAATGGACATAGCTAACCAATCCATGTCTTGGGAGAAACTCTCAGTAATGAAAAGTTTGTCAAGAAGGCATTAAGGGAACTATCTAGTAAATTTGCTATGCATAATATTTCCATCATGCATACAGAAAGTAAAAGACACTTAAGTAAGAAGAACTGATGTGTACCCTGTAATCATACTAGTATAGGCTAGAGACGGGGACCCCATCAAAGAAAGTAAAAATGACGCATTTAAAGGAGAAATAATTGAATCTGATTTCGAATCTTATGATGAGCAAGCTGCCATGATTGCCAACAACTTCACCAAATTTTTGAACAAGTTGAATAAAAATGGAACCGATAAACCTGACTCTCCGAAACTTAGAAAATAGGAGGAAACATTAGAGGAAGAAGAAGCAGGATGGATGACAGAGGAACAGGGGAGAAAAGGGATAAAGGGATAAGATATATTGGATGCAAAGGATATGGACATGTGCTGAGGGAATATCCAGCTGAGATGAAAAAACAAAAGAAATCTCTTGTGGTAAGCTTTAGTGATTCTGAAGGGGATGAGGAATCTGAGGAAGAAATTAAAAAAATAAACTGCTTAGCCTTGATAGCTTTAGTAGAGATAATGCAGGGAGCAGACCAGCAAAAAGAGGAACCTCTATCCACAGACAGTGATAGCGATACAGGAATCAATGATGAATCAACATCTAACAAGTTAAGAGCTTTGTACGTAAAATGGGAAAAAGTGCAACAAGAAGGCTGAATCTCAAGAACAAAAGACAACAAAGTTGACAAAAGCAAAAGACCTACGAGCGCGCGAGAAGTGTGGCGCGCGTGTAAGAGTCGCACAGAGCAGAGCAAAATGATGACGTCAGCAATCGGCGACAAATCCAGAGCGATGACGTCATCACGCGCAAAGAATATTTCTAAGTTTGGTTTTTGGAGATAAAGATATTTCCAAAGCTGATTTTTAGAGAAAAGGATGATTCCCAACATATTTTCTTGCCTAATTATTCGTGGAAACCCTAGAAGGCAAGAGTATAAATACCAAGCATGAAGGAAATCACAGATATGCGTAGATAGAGAGAGGCGACTCAGAGCGGAATTCAGACCTAGCTGCGAGAGCTGTGCGCGCGAGCTGCCGACGCGAGCAAGACGACGCGTCAATCAGATTTGCTTTGTTACTTTAGTTGTTTAATATTAACTCTTGAGATGTATACATTCAGTATGTCTAGCTAACTTACTGAATTCGGTTTGGATTCAGATCTATGAATGACATGTTTTGAGGTTTTGTTCTTAATTGCATGATAAGTTTAGTATTATTATTCCAAGCTCAATTGCATGATAATTAGGTTAGATAATTAAGCGAAGCCTTGCACCGCAGACTTAGTTATAGAATCTGTTATCTATAGTTAAACTATCAGAAGTACGTGACTGTGAATGATAGGAGTAACACTAGAATAGTTAATCACTACCTTGACCGGATTCGTGGTTAATTAGACTAGACCGAGTAATAATATCATACGGACTTTGACCGGAATGTATGTGTAGGTTATTAAGCTTTGACCGGACCTTAACCTACGTGAACATTATATCATGTATCTTTTGACCGATGATAAACATAGAAATTCATAGTGAAGAATCTGAACCGAGCTCATCTCTGTGTTTTTATTGACATCTTTATAACTGCCTTCTGATCGTGCGCCAGTACTACTTGCGCAACAATTTCTTTCTTTTACTTGCTCATACTTACAAAATTCCAGTTTTAGTTGTAGATTAAAGACGACTTCTCACCGTTTCCTGTGAATTCGACTCCTGACTTACCTAGACTATACTAAGGAGGAGAGGGATAAATTTGCAGCACTCAACGACGTGCTTGTTAAGAGGTGGGGCCGAAAAATATGACATAATATACATATGATTTCCCAAAATTAATCCATTAAACAAAAATCGAATGTCTAAACTCTTTACGAATTACTTTAGTTTGAACTGACTATAATTAGAGGATATCGAACTATGGATAAAAGTTGCCAGTGATGTAGTTCAAGACTACTAGACCAACTGATAAGTGTGATACATATCCCGGTTTGTCTTATAATTGGGGGCAATGAATCTATCCAACCCCCTGAATGACGCTATTGTCACTTTTACAAAACATAGAAGGTGCAACTAACAATTACTTTGAAGACATGATTCACATCCCGTAATTATTATATTTTCTCTTAATATTTTTATAAAAATATTCAATAAAAAATAGGTCAATTATATATCACCAAATTACTTTACATATATAAATCAGTAGGAATTGGTTCGAGAAGGAAAATCAAAGATTCGTGAGACGGAGAAACATCATCTCGACCGTTGATTTGCATGAATCTAACGGTTGATATTAATAACCGTCACTCTCAAACGCCCCTGCATTTTGCAAATCCAACCGCCTAACTTAACTAAAAACCAACTTTAATCTCAACCTTTAGATCAATCAAAATCAACGGTTATGATGACGTCCCTCCGTCTCACAAAAATTACTTGTCTCCCTAAAACATTATTCGTTTAATTTTAAGATCAATAATACTATCAAAGTTCAGTTCCCTTGCAACCCCTCTATATTTATGCATATTTGATTTAAATTATTTTTGATTTTAGATACGCTATTTGCACATACGCATGTGCACTCGTGCATTTATCTTTTTGACACTACACTACAAGACTGCAAACATTATTAATTATACACCGTTGGATCGCCATTTGTTCCAACAGTAAAAATTTGAAATCGTAGAGATCGTACCATGTGTAGGGGTCGCAATTGATCCCTTATTCTATTTATCGGAGTATCTTTAAAATCATGCATCATGCATCATGTGTAGTGGTCGCAATTTATCTTTAAAAAAAATCATGCATCATGTTTTTCATCTTATTTTAAAGGGAAAACTACAAAAATATGTCCCGGACTATCACACAATTTCAAATTGAGGACCAGACTATCTTAATTTTCAATTCACTAATTTTGGACTAAATTTCATATTTTAATTTCACACCGTTAAACCTAAGGACGTTAAATTCAATTTCATACTCAATTAAGAACTGAAAATTCATATTAAATTCCGAATTCCAACTAATTTGAATTGAGTTTATGTAAATAACTGTAATTATATTTTCAAATAAGAAAATGTATGATAAATATAAAGGACATTTTAAAAACGTATAAATTTAAAGGACATTTTAAAAACGTATGATACTTTAGATCAAATTAGTTATAATTTACAATTTAGTATGAAACCATTACGATAAGTCAGGGGCACTCGGCTTGATTAATCATAATTCGGAATGCATTCTTAATCTAGATCTTATACATAAATATGGCCCCAAATAATCAAATTAGTTATAATTTACAATTTAGTATGAATTCAGTTCTTAATTGAGCATAGATTTATATTTAACGTCGCTAGGTTTAGCGGTCTAACGGTGTGAAATTAAGCTATGCAATTTAGTCTAAAATTAGTAAATTGAAAATTAAAATAGTTCAATCTTCAATTTGAAATTGAGTGATAGTCCGAAACATATTTTTGTAATTTTCCCTATTTTAAATTTAACATAATACGGCGTTCTAATTAATTTCATTTCACTAGCTGCTACTCATCATACGGTGTTCTGACACTAGCTGCCGATCTCATTTTTTGAACGGCATCGTTTCGATCCTCATAGGAGAGTTTCCAATATCCAACCAGTAATCCCAAGCGAAGGCAGTTCGGAAAAGTTTCGATTTTTATTTCTGAATGGGGATCAAAATTACATAAACCCTTCGTAGATCCCTTCCGTCAAGCTCTGATCAGTTCATCAAGGGTTTTGTTACCCAATCTTCTACCAACATTTTAAGGTACTCATCTTTACATTCCAGTCCTCAATTTCGATATGTGGTCCGTTGTGTTCTTCCAGTAGATTTGATTCATGACTCTAATTGTGATATAAATTTTCCATTTTGGGATGTTAGTGTCAATTATGATGCATTTTTTGATGTGGGTTTAGGGTTATTTATTGTTGAACTCAAGCTTATTGCTGATTTTGAGCTTTGACTTAAAGCGCAGCAAAGCTTTGTGTTTCTGTGTTCATTCAGGTTATGTTAATTGAGTTCTGGAATTTCTTGTCTAAATGATTCTTCTCAGTGTTTCTGTGTTCTTTGAGTTACAATTTACAGAACAAGTACCTCTCCTTGGTCATATTAGCATCTAAATGTAATGTATGTACATCAACATTTTATATGAACATTCAGCTTAGTAGGTTGTTAAAATCTCAAATATTTCATTTACTTTGCGCACTGAGGTTCTCTCGGTTGGGCGTTGTCTGACAGAGCTATGGTTTAATATCCATCTTTATCTTATTTTAATTAAAATGGTTCTTTTTGAAGGTTATTAGTAATCTTATGGTCAAAATATTATGGACATTCTGAGACACATGGAGTCAGGCGAGATGTCGATGCCACAGATGCTCCCTCCTCCGCCTGGAAGTTTCGCAGATCGTGAAGAACTCATTCAACATGCTGGTGACTATGCTGTGTCTCAGGGCTACATTGTAACAATTAAACAGTCTAAGAAAGACAAAGTAGTTGTCCTTGGGTGTGATAGAGGTGGAGTTTATCGAGACAGGCGTAAATCTATTGATGAAACCCCTGCTGAGCAGCACGTAAAAGGAAGTCAGGTTCCCGTCTTACAAACTGCCCATTCGAACTCGTTGGAAAAAAGGACGATGATGCATGGGTACTCACTATTAAAAATGGAACGCATAACCACGAGCCTATAAGAGATATATCAGAGCATCCAGCTGCTCGCCGGTTTTCAGAGAATGAGGTTATGCTGATTAAAGAAATGACTGACGCTGGATTGAAACCTCGACAAATTATTAAAAGATTAAAGCAAAGCAATCCAGAGATTTTATCGACATCGAAGAATGTTTACAATGTCAAAGCAAAATTTAGAAGGGGAAGCTTAACAGGTGAATCATTTTTACAATAAAGAGTTGTGTTGCTTAACGTGCAAATAGCTAATCCTTATTACTGGATTTTCCATCATGACAACTTTAAGTTGAACAAAAGAGAAAACTTATTAGAAATTCTTTGCACGCGCCGCTGGGGTAGTTTTCATTTGGTTCAACTGTATTTTTTTGTCCCAGTTAGAAACTACAAGTCATTACGATTGCCCAAGCTGAATGCATTGAGCTCTGAACCCTCTATGACAGTTGAACCATCCTGGAAGCAGCGAAATCCTCCTGTAAGTCTCAGATTTGCATATTTTTACTCATTTTATAAATCTTAAAATTGAACTCTGATCCACTGGCCCCGTTTTTAGAGATAAGAAAAATTGACAGCTTAAAATTTCACTGACATTATTTATCAGAGGGTTCCAAATCTTATAGGTGGGTCATTTGTTGACTCACAATCATTTTGTCCATTGACGTCAACAACCCTGTAAGTATCAGTTTCCTATCTGCTCACAATTTATGTTAAAAGTATTTTTATTGTGGTGCAAGCATGATGTGGATTGTGGACCTTTAAACATGATAGGCCAGCCAGCATGTTGTTTCTCAAGTTCCTTTAAGTACTGGTGAGGAACTCCGAGCTGCTGTATTTGCAGCAAAACATGCATTTCCATTGTGGCGGGACACTCCTGCTTCAACACGGCAACATATAATGCTCAAATATTTATACCTCGTTCGTAGAGACAAGGTAAGGATGCTCACATTAGATTGTGGTTTTCGTTGCTGTTGTCAGTAATGGTTTCATGCTTGATATGCATGCAAACCTGTTTCATCTAATTTAATATCCGTAAAGCAAGTCTGTAATCTGCCTTTACTTTTGAGTTAGGTTAATAATTCTTTTAGCAAGAATGTTGGATAGATGAAGTAAACCATTTGAGCTTCTAAATGCGCATAGTAGATCAAGCTTACCACTAGACATACAGTTTCTGTGATAAAAAGTAAACCAAGCTGGGTTATTGACATATAAAAGACCTATTGCTTGAGTGATTAAGATTTCTCACTTGACAAGGCAATAAATGTATTGGTAGCCAGCAAGCATTTTTATATCTTTAGATATCCCTAACTGATGGATTGTATATGACTATATGTAGTGAATAGTTTTTACATAATGTCAGGATAAATTAGCAGTGAGCATTTCCACAGAACATGGGAAAATCATGAAGGAAGCGTATGGGGAAGTCCAGCAAGGCTTAGGTTTGTGCCTGATCTAATGCAAAACAAAAGTGGTGACTATTCGAACCAGTTTGTAATGTCAAATTAGCTATTTTGACGTTTTAAATACTGTAGAGGCTCTTGAACATATATGTGGACTGGCATCTTCTCAAACGGGAGAGTTCACCTCAAATGTTTTAAATGGAGTGGATACGCTAAGTATTAGAATGCCACTTGGAATTTGTGCTGGAATTTGTTCATTTAACTTCCCTGCGATGGTTCCTTTGTGGGTAAGTTTGCAGTTATATATTGTACCAAATAAGTTTCAGTAGAAATTAACAGCTTTTTCCTCTGGTGCTGCTCGTACATAAGAAGCTGCTGAATCTGTAACATTCAGGGTTATGTTAGCCAATGTACTGTATTGCTTGATATCTGCGTCCCCTTTCTTTCAGATGTTTCCAAATTGCTGTTATATGTGGAAATACATTTATCTCAAGCCATCAGAAAATACTCCAGGTGAGATAGCGGTGAAGGTGTTTTTATGGTGCAAATAATGATGTGTTTTGCGTCAACTGACTACATATACTCATATATTTTTTCTCAAAATTTGAAATTCATTGGTGCTCTGTAGGTGCTGCAATTATTCTGGCAGAATTAGCCATGGAGGCTGGTTTACCACAGGGTGTGCTAAATGTTGTTCACGGAACCAATGTATGTTACGATCTCAATATTGCTTGTTCTTGGTGTAATAAATGTTTCCTTATACAAGTTTCTGAAAAAATATTTTATTTTGATGAAATACATTACAATGAGAATGTCATTACTCACTAGTGGTTACCATTACATTTGCTCTGTTGCGTATCCAGTTACATGTTGGATTTTTGTACTCAATTCTTTTATTCGTTGTTTCTCTCTGGAACAGGATATGATAAACAGCATTTGTGATGATGAAGATATACAAGCAATATCATATGTTGGTTCAAAGACTGTGAGTTATTTTTCATCTCGCATTTTGCCTTTGGTCTAATGTATTATTGGCTCCGTTGGCAAAGCAACCTTCTGCAAGTCCTTATTTACGTGGGTTTAAACTCTTATTTCCTTTGGTCTTTTAAATACTTATAGAAAATAAGCACTCTCTATTCGCAGTCACTTGTTGTCATTTGTCAATATGTATTATCATGCTCACTGCTAAAACTAAAAAATGAATACCTTGTATCGTTGGTACTTGTATGTGTTGGAGATAGTGACTTCTTTGATTCACTTTTCAAGGATGGCATGTATATATATGCAAGAGCATCAGCAGCGGGGAAACGTGTCCAGGTGAGTTACAACTTAATACATAAAATAATCGCCTCTAGTGTTTTTTGAAAGTTTTTACCATTTCAGTTATAATATTCAGCATGTACCTTGTCTTTCAATTAATAAATGAATAATTTTGATTACCAGACAAATGTGGGAGCCAAAAATGTTGCTGTTGTCATGCCTGATGTAAGCTTTCATGCTACATTGGATGCTTTGGCATCAGCTTGTTTTGGAGCAGCTGGACAGAAGTGCACAGCTGTTAGCGCAATAATTTTTGTTCGATGTTTCGAACAATGGTATTATTTTACTTTCTTGATCTCTCATGCAATACCATTTCGACTAAATAGAGATTCTGTAAAATTAATAGAAAACTTAAGGCTGCAACTTTATATATTTGCAGGGAGAATAACCTGATTGAACGCATGCAAGCTCTACAAGTAAATTCAGGATTAGAACCTAACGCCGAGCTTGGCCCGGTTATTAGCAAACCGGTAGGATAGCTACGTTTGAGGTTTATTTGTAACATCACACGTGTGTGAATATAAAAAAATTGTTCTTAAGATTTCCATTACCTGCAGTTTAGACCAATACTCTAAGAAGTTTTTGTTACTGTATACTCAGGTTAAGACGCAGATGTGCAACTGGATACAAAGTAGTGTTGACAACGGTGCAAGATTAATGCTTGATGGAAGACATGTGGTGGTATTTACTGTTCTTTCTTTTGGCAAATTTCTGTAATATGAAGTTCTGAGTCCGTTGATCGTAACTTATATTTGTACATCAAGCATTACCTGTGACTTCTTTACTGAATGGAAGTTACAATAGGTTCCAGGATATGAGCATGGAAATTTCATCGGTCCTACAATACTGGACAGTACAAACAACTTGACAAGTTATAAGGTATCTGATTTTTGTTTATCGCTTGTTTGTAAAGTTAGAGCAAAATTGCATATATGTACTTTTACACAGCACGCCATCTACCATGCTTTCCCAATTGTTCTGCAGGATGAAATATCGGGCCCAGTTCTTCTTTGCATACAGGTTCTTTGCTGTTATTCAGTAGCATTTTTTGAGAATGGCTATTGAAGTGAGTCTTGATTATTTTTCAATTGTTGTTTAATGATGCCCAAGGCTGGAAGCTTAGAACAGGCCATCCATCTTATAAATACAGACAAGTAATCTCTAAATACTAACTTGTGATACTCGTTTTCCCAGCTAGTGTTACTACACGCTAACTAAGTTCTTTCTAAACTATATTTTTACAGAAGCGGCGCTGGAGCCTCAATTTTCACAGCATCAGGCCTTGATGCGAGAAAGTTTCAGACTGAGGTTGAAGCCACACAGGTAAGATACAAAAACAATTTTAAATGGCAAAAGCGTATGGTTTCATTCTTTGTCTGACTGGGATTTATGTGTGACTAGATTGGAATAAATGTTGCCTTGCCATCCCTATTGCCCAATTTTTCAGTCACGGGAGCTAGAGAGTCGTTCGCAGGCGACCAGATTTTCTATGGTAAGAATGAGACCATTTGCTTCTCACCCCGTGGGTTGCTTCATTTATTCATATGATTCTATGAGTTCTTTAACTAACAAAAACTATGATTTATAGGCAAAGCAGGGGTACAGTTCTACACTAAAGTGAAGAGTGTAACTCAGCAATGGAGAGATGCTCAAGCTCCACACGTGGATTACCTCTCTTCAACTTTGCCTGAACCACATTAGATATAGTTCAAAGACTTGCGGGTAGGAGTTGCATTACTCATGGAAACAATTCATGCTCGGCTGCTACTATGTGCTTTAGAGTTTAATCTATCCATGGATGTATTCTGTAACAAAAGAACATTCACCCAAAGAAAGCAGCTTTCATTATTCATCAATTTTCAAATTATCGATTCTCCATGACAGGAGACATTTAACCAGTGCTGTGTCCGAAACAGGATTTGAATCCTTTACTTTTGTAATTAATATTTGTTTCATTAAGGCTAATTTTGTAATTTACGAATGCATTAATTTTTCATATTAAGTCAACTTTTATCTATTCTATATTATTCCAAAATTACCTTTTTAATTATTACTATAACAATATTTTATTTGGTTATATTTGATTTTTTCAATATATAAAACACAAAGTGTTATAAAAACTTTCACAGATATGTGTATCAAGGGTTAGGGTTTAAGAGGACATTTCATTTATGTGAGACATAAGGACAAAATTTGAACCGTTGATTTGATAAATCTAACGGTTGAGATTAAAGTTAGTTTTTATTAAAATTAGCGGTTGAATTTACGAAAACATGGGACAGTTAGATTTGAAGGTTTTTTTACTTTTAATCTCATCCGTTATATTATTATAAATCAACGGTTGAAATCATGTCCAATGATCTCACAAATATTTGTCTTTCTAGATCTTTTTCCAGAGCATCAAAATACTAATTTTTGTTAACTGATATTGTATCTTCTATGGATTTCCATTAATTCTTTACGATTACCAAATAATGCGATATTTGTTTCAGACATTTTACGAACAACTCAATTCCAAGGTCATGTATGGAACTTCTGAACTACTCAATGAAAAATCTTTGAACTTCTCCACTCGATTACAAAATCAAAATGGAATATTATTGTGTGATCTATCAATTTGTTATTATTCTTGATTTGGTCGATAAAATTCATAAACCTATATACTTTTGAGGTTCGCATTAAGGAAAATATCGTATACATCAATCATCCACGAATACGAAAATACGAAAACCCTCCCATGTTAAAATTTTGTCGGTCAAAGAATATTTTGATAAATTCTTTATATTTAACAAAATATCATTAACAAAATTTGTTAGATGACAATAAGTTTTTGGTAGAATTATGTTTGGCGGTGCATAATTAACTTTCAGATCGCGACACGTAACAACAAATGGTAAAATTACCGTCATGTGTAAGAGTACTTTGATAATTTCATCTGAAATATCACAATATCTCTCAATGATATGTATAAATAGAAAAGAAATCATATAGTAATTACTCTTTTTTGATGACGATCGGTATCCATTTAAGATTTCCCTTCTTGTAAATGCACCATGATAGTTGGGTGTATAGCCTATAGCAATTAGCAAAACCGTTTTTTTTGTAAAACTCTATGACATTTTATTATTTGTATAAAAAGTAAATCAATAAACGAAAGACACGTAGATATCCCATCATCATCGTCCACTTCACTCGATAAAATCGACAAATCTGAGCTGTTAATTCAATCAGCACATTATCAATCTCAATCGTCTCGCCTCAAAATAATTTCCGTTACAAACTCCAACTTGTTCACTACCACCTCCTACCCAACTCTTCTCCATTTTCTGATTCATACAATCGATCCAAGCCATGTTGAAGCTCTCCATCTCCCGAGGTACTACTTGTTCCAATTTTCATTCATCGTATTGGGCTTTTGCTGTTTGTAGTATTCTGTTTTCATTTTTTATATTCTTAGTGTCGAGTTTGAGGAGCCCAGCTCACCTTTTTGCCTTGAGAACCTCACGCTGCTTCTCCACCAGTACTCAGCCCTCAATCGCTCATCCAAACTCCCCTCCGGTACTATAGAGTTTTGATTTTTATTGCAATCATTTGCAAAGATTTGATCTTTGATGGACTTCAATTTTCTGGATATTTGTATCAGAGAGTTCCAAATCTGATTGGAGGTGAATTTGTGCAATCTGAAGCCAGTGAGACTATTGATGTTGTGAACCCTGTGAGTGTTTTTTCGGGTCGTGTTTGTTTAGTTAGTTTGATTTGGAATTAGAATATTAGATAAGAAAGAGTGTTAATTGTTTTTAAGGCGACCAAGAAGTAGTTTCGCAATTCCACTGACGACAAATGAGGAGTTCAAAGCAGCTGTTCATGCTGCAAAGAAGGCGTATCCATTGTGGAGGAACACTCCCGTCACGACTAGGCAGCGTGTTATGTTCAAGCTCCAAGAGCTGATTCGTAGAGATATGGTATGCTGCTTATTACTTACTCCGTTTATTTCTTGTGTTTAATTGGTGTTTCTTTTGTTACAGGATAAACTTGCAGTGAACATAACTACTGAGCAGGGGAAGACGCTGAAGGATGCACACGGTGATGTGTTCCGTGGCCTAGGTTAGTGTTTGTATTCTTTTATGTACGGTTGCTTCTGATACGGTATTTCTTGGGATTTTCACCTTAATAAAAAAGTGGCCTTTTTCAGAGGTTGTGGAACATGCTTGTGGAATGGCCACTCTTCAAATGGGGGAATTCGTTTCAAACGTAGCAAATGGAATTGATACTTACAGTGTGAGAGAGCCCCTAGGTGTGTGCGCTGGGATTTGTCCGTTCAACTTTCCAGCTATGATTCCCTTATGGGTAAGTCTTTAGCTCTTTCAGATATTACTAAAGTGTGAATCGGGAGTGCATCTGTCAACTACTCGTGAATATTAACATGATTGTACCTGACCCGCGGAAGATCACTTTTTTTTATCTTTGTGGTAACCTGAAATATCTAAAAGACATGCGTTGTCATCAACTTCTATTTGCAGATGTTTCCGGTGGCAGTTACTTGTGGCAACACTTTTGTTCTCAAGCCTTCTGAGAAAGACCCAGGTGATTTTTCATCTCTTTCTTAGATTGATTCTTGATCTGTATCTTTAATAAAAACCTACTGAGAATTTCTGATGTAATTTTTGCGTTCTACTTTTTGTCAGGGGCATCAATGATGCTTGCGGAATTAGCAATGGAAGCTGGGTTGCCTAAGGGGGTCCTCAACATTGTACACGGGACTCACGTATGCTGAATATCCTTCCAATTATTATATTTTACTTGGAAAAATATCCCTGAAAATTTCGTCCATCTTCAGATCACTCACTAGTTCTGTCACTTAAATTTCTTTACCTGTTAGTTTATCGTTTTCTCCATGGTTTTATGTGAATTTCTAATATTGTCATTATGTCATAAAAAGGACATCGTCAATGCCATTTGTGATGACGAGGACATCAAGGCTATATCTTTTGTTGGTTCAAATACTGTAAGTTTCACAGTAATCATAACTGTTGCTTTCACTTATCCCTCATAACTCTTTTGCTTTCCTCAGCCTTGTGATAATTTGCATTTCCTCCGCGTAATGATTTGCTTTCCTTTTCATTTAGGCTGGAATGCACATCTATGGAAGAGGTGCAGCTAAAGGAAAACGTGTGCAGGTAACGATACATAAACTTTCGACACTTCAGTTGTATCATAACCAAGGCACATAATTCCGTGTCTTCAACTAGCATTGACGGCCTCCTTGGCTCATTTATTCTCATACAACGTAGGAAAATGCAACTCTCAATCCTTGAGTCATAACTTGTAATGATCTGGTTTGCAGTCTAACATGGGTGCAAAAAATCATGCCATCGTCCTGCCTGATGCAAATGTGGATGCTACTCTGAATGCTCTAGTCGCAGCTGGCTTTGGTGCTGCTGGCCAGAGGTGCATGGCACTCAGCACTGTAGTTTTTGTCGGAGATGCCAAGTTCTGGTATACTATTGGTTTCTTCTATTAATTATTTGTAACTGGCCTCTCTCTACTGATCATATGTTTGAAGCTATGACAAATATGGCTACGGGCAAATAAAAACATACAAGTTATATATTTCATATTTGTATAGGGAAGACAAGCTGGTGGAGCGCGCTAAAGCTCTTAAAGTAAACGGCGGGTTTGAACCCGATGCTGATTTAGGTCCAGTGATTAGCAAACAGGTAAGCATATATTTTGATTACACATTATGGAAGATGTGGCGAGGGGTAATATAATTCAATAACCAGTTATTTCTTATTTGCTGAATGTGAAAAGTTATCTTTAATGTTTATTTTGAATTTGCAGGCCAAAGAACGTATACACAGTCTAATTCAGAATGGTGCTGACAATGGTGCCAAGCTGTTGCTCGATGGAAGAAACATAGTGGTATACTGAGATGTTAATTACCATACTTCAGTCCTTGTATCTTTTGTTTGGGTGTCTTCAATGTTGCTGTTACGTCCATCACCTTTAATAGGTACCCAAATATGAAAACGGAAACTTCGTAGGCCCCACCCTTATATCTGGAGTGACGACTGACATGGAATGTTACAAGGTATCTGTTGCGCTGATTTTAAAACAAATATATCATAACATCTTAGGTGTAGCGTCTAGATGAAATGTTGAGGGTAAAAAATAGTTAACAACATCTGATTACACAACTCTCTGGGTTTATGCAGGAAGAAATCTTCGGTCCTGTTCTGCTCACAATGCAGGTTATACATGATTTCTGATATTTCTAATTGTACTTTTGATATGCATGTAGACCTAACTTGTATCGGGTGTCTTTGTAGGCTGACAGCCTAGATGACGCCATCAGCCTTGTAAACAGAAACAAGTACTCCCTCAAACATAACTATCGTCAGCTTTCATATAGTTTTCTCTTGATGTGTCAGCTTAAACTCAACTAACCAGCCTCTTGCAGATACGGAAACGGAGCCTCTATCTTTACTACATCAGGCGTTGCTGCAAGAAAGTTCCAGACTGAGATTGAGGCTGGGCAGGTAAGCCTCCCTTAAAATCCTTTGAAACAATCCAGAGAAGAGAAGAAAATTCCTCTCTGATTTCTTTTGTTTTTGCGCGACACAGCTGGGCGTCAACGTTCCAATTCCAGTTCCACTGCCTTTCTTCTCATTTACAGGCAACAAAGCATCATTCGCTGGGGATCTTAACTTTTACGGTATGAAAACTGAAAATGAAATTTCACATGATTTTATAGTTTCGGATAGTATTTCAAGGCTACTTGTGTTGATAGTAGCGCGTGTTCTATAAGTTAATGCAAACTGTTTTCAACCGGCATTCCAGGCAAGGCAGGTGTGAACTTCTTCACTCAGCTCAAAACAGTGACTCAGCAATGGAAGGATTTACCTAGTGGTGCAGTTTCCCTGGCAATGCCAACTTCTCAGAAGTAAAGAAGCACATGATGATGCACGTAAATTGTGTTCGAACGGGGAACTTGGACGTTCAATAATACGAAACAGAAGCATGTTGGTTGAACTGGCACTTGCTGATGTTACTTTCAAAATAATTACAAATAATTGTTTTGAAAAGAGTAATGAATTCCAAAATATATACTATGACTAGCAGCAAATGATTCACCAAACTCGTATTAGAGTGTGAAGCATGTTTTTCGTTTAAAATTTATCTGTGAAGGGATTCAAATCCACTGTTGCAACAGCTATTTGCAGCGATCTAAAACTATGTAGTTTTGATAAAGAGTTCATCCAAAACTACTTAAAATTATAGTAAATAACATCAAAGTGACGCCGTTTTGGTCCTCACAGCAAATAGCTGCGCTGCACCGAATCCGAATCCTCTGTGAAGTGTTGGGATCTCATCTAGCTAACAACAATTTACAGAAAAATATAAAACTGCGTAGTTTTAAAATATAAAGACTAATAACACGTCATTCTGAATTATGAAGAGCTGAAACTGCGTCGTTTATTAAATGATTTAGTAATATCGAATATTAGGAAATAGTAAAACGACATAGTTTAATTTACATTAAATAATACGTCATTTCAACTCACTGCAAATGATTGTATGCAACAACGGATCTGAATTTGAAGCGTGGTGATTTGAACCGACTCCAACTCAATAATATTGCATTATATTTTAGAAGTCTTATATGATGATCAACAAACACAAATTGAATTTGTGTGAGAATTTGATTTGATTAATCTAAAAAAATTGTAAATCGTTTAAGATACAAATACCAAATGTAGAAGAATTGATATAAATTGGATACACGAATGTAATTACTTAATTGTGTTTAGATCCTCAACATGATTAAAATAGTGGAAATGGAAATGGTTCAAGAAGAACGTTTATGTTTTCGTAGCGCATCATCTTAAACATTGTTTTTTATCAATCAAACTGACGATATTTAAAATAAAAATAATCGTTAAATTTAACTGTTCGTGTAGTTTGCAAACTCAATCGTTCATTTTAATCTCAATTTTAATTTCAACCGTCAAATCAATCAAAAAAACTGAGTGAATCTGTGAGAAGTTGAGAAAATATATTTGAAATATATCTTCAATCTCAATTATATTATTGGTGGATAGTTGAAAAAATCAATGTATATTAATTACTAATAATCTAATAATAGAGATTTAGATTAAAAATCAACTTAATCTCAATCATCGAATTAATCAAATTAAAAATACGTCTTATAATTTTACAAGTACCAATTATATTTAGACATTTTAATAGGTAAACAAACATACATATATACAAATTGAACTTCCAGCCGCACACACCACTTTCCGTATAAACCAACGTTGTAAGCATGCAGGTGATCATAAATCACCTGCCATAACACATCATGTTCATACCTTGAACTTTTTTGTGAGTCCAGCCTCTCAATTTCTTGAAACTTGAGGTTTGATGAAGATCTAGAAGTTGTTGAGTGTAGGTTAGAATTTTAAATCAAGAAATATCAACTGTATGGAAATGCTCACATTTGATAACAAGCTTCGTATGTGCAGCTAGCAGCTCAGGAGATTGAAGTCAGAGTATATAGGTGAACTGCACTCAGCAGTCATGCCAACTGGCCGGCCTGTGTTTCTCATCCACTCTTATAAATTGGCGATAATGTTCTTCATTCAAAAATATCAGAAGCTTACTTTGTATTATTGATATCAGATTTTCAAGACTTTGTTTCATCTCCAACATGGCTAGAGGCCATTCTTCCCAGTGTTTCTTACCATTGTTGATGTTGCTCGCTTTGTCATCTATTCATGGGAGCATAATTACTGCTCAGGCACGCCGTCTTCTCGATACACCTTTGCCGACCATACCTGAGCTCCCAAAACCTGAATTACCTGAAGTGCCGAAAGTACCAGAGATTCCAAAGCCTGAAATTCCCAAAATGGAAGCTCCAAAGCTGCCTGAAGTACCCAAACTAGAAGCTCCCAAGTTGCCAGAGGTACCAAAGGTGGAAGCTCCACAGGGGCCGGAACTGCCCAAAGCACCTGAAATTCCGACACTCCCAAAGGTTGAAGCTCCAAAAGTACCTGAACTTCCCAAACCTGTGTTGCCAACACCACCTAAGATCGAAGCACCAAAGGTACCTGAATTACCAAAGATCCCACATCTCCCAAAGCCAGAATTACGAGCATTGCCGAAGATTGATGTTCCGAAGGTGCCCGGATTTCCTACTGACTCAAAGACTGAGGCTGCTCCAAAGTTACCTGAGCTGCCTAAGATTGAGGCTCCTAAGGTTCTTGAGTTAACAAAACCAGAGGCACCCAAGTTGCCAGAACTACCTAAGATCGAAGCACCAAAGGTTCCCGAGTTGCCTAAAGTTGAAGCTCCCAAGATACCTGAATTGCCAAAACCAGAGGCACCCAAGTTGCCAGAACTACCTAAGATCGAAGCTCCAAAGGTTCCTGAGTTGCCTAAAGTTGAAGCTCCCAAGTTACCTGAGTTGCCGAAACCAGAGGCACCCAAGCTTCCTGAACTGCCTCATCTCCCTGAGCTGCCAAAGCCTTCAGTGCCCATTATCTCTACTAACAAGTTGCTCATTCCATGATCCATTGATGGTACAGATTCACACTTGTACAATTATGAGATATGCACCTCTCATACTCTATAATATTTGGATTGATTGATATATGTTTATAGCCTACATATATGGCATTTTACATTGTACTTAATTTTCTGTATTCATACTATTATTTTTATATATTGAGTGTTTTTCTTTGATAAAAACTTCCAACTCTTCATCATTTAAACATCTTATTTCGTCTACTGTTAAGTTATGCAATATATATTGCTTAAAATGCGACATTTTAGTCTGCGACAACAGAGGTAATTTGGCATAGTATGTGAGAATACTGAATGTTTTCAACGCATTGGCACTTATATTATAACCAAAGAAGATCACATAACAAAAGGAAACCACCTAAGCATAGATTCACTCTGGAGCAGGCAACAGTGGCCTTGCTATTTGTTAAGTGCATTTGTCTATCATAAAACAAATGTGGGTGCTATGCTACAGAGTTGCAATCATAAAACATAGCACGGATCAAATACGGAAATGTTATAAAAACCGAGGGATGTGAGATTAAGATGTACAATTTATCTCAACCTTCGCCAATAAATTCAGTATTCGATACTTGAACTACGCAAGTACTTATAATTTTATATGGAGTATTGTAAACAACCTTAACATTTTTTGCAGAGGCTCTTTCAAAGAAGTAATGCAATTGGTGCTATGACTTGCTGCACCATAAATGAGAGCCAAGAGGAGCAACAAATGATTTTATGGCACAGTAGTCAGAGTCACAAGCTGTTTGAAGCACTGCATATTGAAAAAACCACAAACTCTGATAAAATTTGCATAACGAAACATACAAATACCATTTAATTGGAGAAAAAGCATATGTTCTGTTACTAACCATTGTTTTCCAATGTTCATAGAAGCAGCATTTGCTTCCGAGATTCGTTGCACCAACGAGCATAACACTCACGTAAATTAGGCCAATTGGATGAAGGACTGTACGTAAAATGATGAAGCCAAATAGACAGCACTTTCTCTCGATCTTCCATACAATCCAACTCATAAATCATTTCTTCCAAAATCCTCTCCAACTCAGCCCTTTCCAACATACTCAACACCGGCGCATCAACACCATTACTAGCCCTGCACAACAAAGGTAGCCATGCAACCAACATCTTCATCGTCATCACCCTCAGCTTCAACTTCTTCTCCTCATCCAAACCCTCTCCTCCATCTCTCCTAATCTCCCACATCTGCTTGAGCAAAAAAAGCCGACACCTTGATCATCGCGCCTTGAAGCCTAGGCTCAACTCTCAGCCCTAGCCATGCCAAGCTCGAAGCTGAAGCCCATTTATCCACAGCTTCCTCCACATACCCACAAGCAGCTAATTTCTGCGCCAACCACAACACCTCAGCCGCCAGCTTCACCCCCAAATCACTACCAACTCCACCAGCAGCCGCCTCCTCCGCCACAACTACCGGCTTCAAAACCCTACACCAAGCCGCGTCCCCTACATACCTCAAAGCCTTCAAAGCCCTACCCAAGTAATAAAAATCCGCCTGCAACAATCCAAACCCTAAATCCCCACGCTCCTCCACGACCGCAGCTTTCTCCAAACGACGTAGCGTCGCTCAAACGACGCTGTAAGCACCTTCCGATTCACCTCTCTAAGAGACTCAAACCCTAGACGATTATTATCATCGACGATTCGCTCAGCAAGAGATCTGATGATCTCGTATTTTCTAGAACTGACAGGAACGTCGTTGACGGTGGTCAACAGCTGCGACAGAGCACGGGCGAGGCCGGAATCGTCGTTATTGGGAGTAAAGGTGTCGGCTTTAGAGGTTTTGGGGGAGGGTGGGGCGAGGGAGAAGGATGAGAGGATGTAGAGGAAGAAGGAGGTGAGGATTTGGAAGATGGAGCGGAGGAGGTTGGAGTTGGTGGAGATGGTGAAGATGAGGTTGCGGAGGAGCGGTGGAGATGCGGCGAAGGTGGGTCCCATGGGCGGCGGGATTAGAAAAGAGAGAAAACGTATACGACCGTTGTTTTTGAATTGGATTTTGAGGACGTGTTTGTTAAAAGTTGTAACTAACGATTACTAATTATATCCCTCAAGAAGGGAATTTATTCAAGAAGTTAATTATGGGAAAACACCCTAACTAACAATCATATCTTTTTTTTTCTAACAAAACACTCATTTGTTTTCACACCCATTGTAATATTTCGGTACTATTCTATTAAATATATTAATAAAATATTATATAATAATTATAAAATTCAGAAAAATAAGAAAAAACATAAAAAATCAAAAAATATTATAGAAAAAATTAAAATCAGAAAACTTTAATGTACAATTATATTTCGTATTTTCGTATTTTTGACGACTTGTACATAACAAACTATTAATGTAAAAAATCCAAATTAAGAGAAAATAAAAATACCTAAAAAAACATAACAAACTTATGCTAAAATCCTACTCATCAGAAAATTTCTTCACATTCAGTTTATATTTTCACCTGTACATATGTTGACAGTTCGTTATGTAAAATTAACTCATGAAAAGTACTATTTTTTTAAATGGTTTTCTTTTTCAAAACTTCAAATTTCTTAAAATTTTTAAATAAAAGATCTTGATTTTTTTAGTTTTCACAAAACCTTGATTAATTTTCTGAATTTTTTTAAAATAAAATTTCAACTTATATGATTTAAAAAAATTATTTGTCAAAAGTATTATTAAAATATATTTTTTAGATTTTTTTATTTTGCAAAAAAAAATTTTTAAAAAGGCTTTAATATATTTTAAAAAAATTCCGATTTTTATATTTTTTAATAATTTTTTAAATGTTTTTTCTTATTTTTCTGAATTTTATAATTATTATCTAATATTTTATTAATATATTTAATGGAATAGTACCTAATTAGTACAATAGGTGTTACATTGAAAAAATTGAAAACAAATGGGTGTTTTGTTGAAAAAAAAGATATGGGTGTTACTGACCCTAATTAACCCTTTATTCAATATGCACCTGTCATCCACAGAGTCCCGATCCCTGCGGTCCAGAGGCAATCAGATGTCGAGAGTGGACGGTCAAGATCAATTGCGGGTGCACATGGACGGTCGAGATCAATTGCGAGTGCACGTGGACGGTCGAGATCGACTGCAGATGCACGTAGGAAGCTGCCATGTGGCATGAATAGTGAATATATTTTTGCAAATATTCACACATACAAGGAGGATAGCTGGATAGGTGTTTGAAGGAGATGGAACGAATGAAAACAAAATAAAATGGCAATGGCAGGGGTTGCAAGGATCGCACGATATTTGAGGGTCGTAAATGAACTTTAGTCATCATCCATTTGTATCAAGGAACAAAAAGACTATAATGTCCCACCCCGCACACAAGGAATAGTAATAATAGAAGTCAATATGATCAATTAGCTATAATAAATTATAATTTAATAAAAATTAATTTTATCTGTACCGTCCGATCAAAAATTATTATTCTTTTGAACTTGATATTTCAACAATTTCTACAAAATCATGGTGTATTATATTGATTTTTTGAAAGTCGATGATTTGCCAAACTTCCTTAAGAAGTTTTTGGCCAAGTTGAATAGAATTAGGGTCTAGGAGGACCTGGAAAGAGCTATCGTCAAGAGAAGGAGCAGCAAGGTGAAGCGTCGGAGTAGGTGCAGGGAAGAGGAGGCCGCGGAGAAGAGAGGCAGTTGATAGCAAGACGTCCCAGAACTGGCCGGAAAACTAAAGAACAAAAGAGATAAAGGCAGGTGACGTGGGCAATCCAGATCCATAGGAGGAGAAAGGAGACAATGGTCGCCGACATGGCTGACCCAGTTTTATGGAAAAAGGAAGGAGAGGAACAAAAGGGAGGGAAGGGAAAAAAGAAACGCAACATAGGAAGGAAAGGAACCACTCTCGGAGAGGGAAAAAGGGGCTCAAAAATTCTCTCCGCCGGAAGGCAAGAGAGAAACGCCAAAAAAACTCTAGTGTGTTAGCTTGTAGCCAAATTTTTATTTTATATTCGTTATAAGAGAGTCATAGTTTAGCATACTAACGGACCACATGTGGGGCCCACGTGAAGAAAAACTACGAATCGTTTGCTATAAAAGGAGGTTGAGGTGAAGGTAAAATTCACCCCTCAACCTCTTTTTATCTTCTGCTTTTCTCTTATTATTCATCTTTTGACTCCCAAATAGGTTTAATATTCAATAGTTTTCATAACACATTATCAGCACGTTCATTCCATCCACTACTGAGTACGTTATAGATTGCCATATATTTTACACTTGTTTATATTATTAGATTATATATGTAGAGAATGTATCATGTGGATCCTCTCAATTTGGTGGACTCGTGGATCCCCTCTTGCACCCGTCGATTGTATTTTTTGGACGTACCAGATTGTGCCAGCGCATTAATGAAGCATGTGACTTGCACGTGTGCATTTGTCATGTGCACATGTGATGTGCACATGACAAGTGCACATACGTGGCGCAATCTGGTGCGTCCAAAAAATGCAATCAACGGATGCAAGAGGGGATCCACGAGTCCACCAAATTGGATGGATTCACAGGATACAACCTCTATATATGTATAACATCATATTACTATACCATGAAAATATCTTAACTCTATATAGTAAATGATGTAATTTACAATTTGCACTTTCATTTATAAATGTATAACTTCATTTTACCATACAACGTATGGATCTAATTTCCGTATAGTAAATGATATGATTTACAATATGCACTTTCTTTTATAAATATATAACTTCATTTTACTGTACAACGGATGGATCTAACCTCCTATAGTAAATGGGGTGATTTACACTTGATAAATGATTATTCCATTTAATATTTGCTTTAAATTAATTATATGTTTACTGCATTTATTTGCTTAAACTAATTTAATTAATATCTTCTTTAAACTAACTAAAAAATATTTAATGCATTTGTTTAACTAGATGTTAAATTGATGATATTGTTTAAATACCATTAGCATTTAATTAAATAAGATTAGTGGACTCCCAATGTAACCTAACGACTATATTCCATCCAATGACTATACTTTTTCCTATAAAATCGAACTCAAACAAATCATGCTAAACAAATTTTCTCCTCTATCAAAGAGTTTTCTCACTCAAATATTTACAAATTTGTAAAGGATGTCCAGCTTCTTGTTATTTATAGTTGCTATAATAATTTGTGTACTTAGTATCTTTATTTTCAGCGGAGATTTTCCATCGGATATATTTTCTACCAGTTGTAAACATCTTAGAATTATGCGTGCTTGTCAACTTTTTACGCTTTTCTATAATGTGTTAGAACTGATCTAGTATAATATAGGGTGTCTTTCCTTTAGTTATCATCATGAACAAGCTCGTAAAGCTTGAATTTGCGCCATTAGATATAGGCGGGATCAACTACATAATGTGGACAATAGGCATAAAAAATCATCTCAAGGCTAAGATCCTTATTGTAAACTAGATGCCGACACCACTTCATCAGAGAGTGATAAAGCTATGTCTCTAATCATTATCAGAAGACACATTAATGAAACCTTAAAAATGAACACCTCACAATGGATGATCCACGTGAGTTATGGGAGAGTCTGAAAAATTGTTACGGTCATCATAAAGATATGATTCTCCTAGGGTATCGTGATGCTTAAAGTACTATGAGGCTCCAAGATTTCAAAACTTTAAATGACTATGATTCCATGACGCATAGCATCATTGCATACCTGAGGTATTGGATAATGGTGACACAGAATCAAACATGATATAAAAGACTCTATCAAGCTTTCCTGCTTCAAATGTCACTCTCAAACATCAAAATTACATCAGAAGCCATGAAAAGCACTTTCAATTGATAATTGCTCTCTTGCTTGCTGAAAAGAATAATGAACTGTTAATTAGGAATTATCAGTCTCATATAACAGGTTCTAAAGCTTTTTTAGAATCTAATTTTGTAAAGTCTGACAAGCCCGAATTCACGAATAATTATCGAATTCGAGGCAGAGGTCGTGGCCACAGTAGAAGTCAGAGAAGGGGGCGAGAAGTTTATTCTATAACCCACCTCAAAGGCCCATCATTCCTAGTCATAAGAGAAACCGCAATGAGTGGAACCAAGTAAATTCCAACATATTGGAAAAGGATTCTAGCTCCACTAATTACAACGAATCTGCTTGTACCAAATGTGATCTTAAAGATCATTAGTTAAAACTCTATCAAGAGTCTGTGGAAAGAAAAAAAGGCAAATAGGTTAATTGTTGACAACCCTACAAATGAGTTTACTCAATGATTCTGATTTCCGCAATGACTTTGGTGAAATGAGAGATACCCATACTGATGGAAAAGAGGTTCAATATGTGGATCGGGATCCCATCTATGTGTACATTCACCTTGGGGAGTCCGATTTCAATTATGACCTCAGAAAGAATTCAGCTGAACATGGTGATGGTGATAAGTAAGGGAATGTTGTAATTCCTTATGGAAATAAAGTCAATGGTCCAATTGCTTTTCTGTGTGCTTCCCTTTCACCAAGGAATATTTTGGTTGAATTCAAGGTGATATATGTGGATCTATTCACCCACTTTGTGGATCATTTAGATACTTTATGGTGTTGATAGACGCATCTATCAAATGGTCATATGTTTGTCTGCTAACATGTAATATGGAGCACAAGGAGTAGCGGCCTAGCGGTCAGCCACTCGGTCTCTGGTCTTAGAGGTCGGTGGTTCAAGCCCTCACGAGTGCATATCTGCCTTGAGTATGGGGGTTGTCCATTCCTTGAGCGATGAAGTAGTAAAATTTAAAAAAAACATGTAATATGGAATTTGCCAAATTACTTGCTCGGATGAATAAATTTCGAGCTCAATTTCCTGATCATACGATTACGAAAACCAGGCTTGATAATGCCGGTGAATTTACATTCCAGACATTCAATGATTTGTATGTTGGTGGGGATAGTTGTTGAAAATCATATTGTGTATGTTGGTGGGGATAGTTGTTGAAAATCATATTGCACATGTTCATACACAAAACGGTCTTTCTGAATCATCGCTTAAACACCTTCAGCTTACTGCTAGGTCATTGATAATGAGGACAGTGCTTCCCATATTAGTGTGGGGTAGTGCAATATCGCATGCACTGCATGACCCCATACTTGATTCGTATAAGACTAAGTGCATATCATGAGTACTCTCGGAAACAACTTGCATTTGACCATATACCAAATATATCACATTTTAGGATTTTTTGTTGTGCGATTTATGTACATATTGCACCACTGCAAAGAAAAAGATGGATCCACAAAGAAGTCTTGGGATTTATATAACGGATTTGAGAGTCATTCCATAGTTAAATAGCTAGAACCTCAAACTGGCAATGTTGCACAGCACGTTTAGTTGATTGTCATTTTAATGAGGAAGTTTTCCCCCCATTAGGGGGAGAAAGAAAACAAATGGAAAGAGAAATCACCTTGTTTATGCCAACGTTAGTGCATCTTGACCCTTACACATAAGAGTGTGAAAGCAGGTTGAAAAGATATTGCATTTGCAAGAGATAGCAAATAAGCTTCCTGATGCATTTAGTGACACAAAGAGAGTGACAAAATCTCATATACCAGCTGAGAATGCTCCAGTTCAAATTGAAATTCCAAAAGGAAAATTTGAAACTAAAGTCACTCATGAAACCACAACTCGCTTAAAGCGTGGTAGGCCACCTGGTTCCAAGAATAAAAATCCTCAAAAAGTGAAAAGGGCTGATAAGTCTGACGTGCCCATAGTAGAGGAACAAATTCCTGTAGAAATACAGAATGATGAGAATCAAGAGATCTCAATAAATTATGCCTATACGGGTATAAGATGGAATCGAAATGAGAATATCAATGATGCATTCTCATATAGTTTGGCATGTGATATCATGAATGAAAATGATGGAGATCCCGAGCCACTGTCGATTAGTGAATGTAAAAATCGACATGATTGGAACAAGTGGAAACAAGCAGTTGAAACTGAACTAGACTCGCTTAATAAGCGTAAGGTCTTTGGGGCTATAGTACTCACACCTAAGGATGTGAGGCCTGTCGGATATAAATGGGTCTTTGTGCGAAAGAGAAATGAGAAAAATGAGATTGTAAGATACAAGGCTAGACTTGTTGCACAAGGTTTTTCTCAAAGACCCGGTATCGATTTTGAAGAAACGTATTCTCCTGTGATGGATGGAATTACGTTCAGATACCTGATTAGTCTGACAGTTCATGAAAAACTTAATATGCATCTTATGGATGTTGTTACAGCTTATCTATATGGATCACTTGACACTGAAATTTTTATGAAATTCCTGAGGGTTTTAAGATGCCTGAATCATCAAGTTCAAAACCCAGAGAAAGATATTCAGTCAAGTTAGAAAGATCCTTATACGGATTAAAACAATCCGGACGCATGTGGTACAATCGATTAAGCGATTATTTGTCAAAGAAAGGATATGTTAACAATCCCCTTTGTATGCGTTTTCATTAAAAAAACAACATTTGGATATGTGATTATTGCTATCTATGTTGATGAATTTAAATATCATCGGGACCAGTGAGGAGATTCAAGAAGTATTCTTAATTGAAAAGGGAATTCTGAATGAAAGACCTTGAAAAAACAAAGTTGTTTCGGATTACAAATTAAGCACATACTAAGTGAGATACTGTTGTCACCAATTGAATTATACAAGAAAGATTATTAAGCGGTTCAATATGGATAAGTCAAATTTATTAAGTCCCTCATTGGTCGTAAGATCCCTTGATATCAATAAGGATCTATTCCGCCCTTGTGAAGAATCTGAACAAATTCTTGGTCCAGAGGTACCTTATTTCAATGCGATCAGAGCTCTTATGTACCTTACTGATTGTATCCGTCCTGACATTTCGTTTCTAGTTAATTTGTTAACTAGATTCAGCTCAACTCCAACGAAACGACAATGGAATGAAATTAAATATGTGTTTCGCTATCTTCAGGGAACAATATATTTAGGAATATTTTATCTTAATAATGCGAAACCAATTTCAATTGATTATGCAGATGCAGGTTCTTTGTCAGACCCACACAAAGGAAGGTTACAAACTAAATACATATTTACATGCAGAGGAACTGCAATCTCTTGGCGTTCACGGAAACAAACACTCGTTACAACATCGTCTAACCATGATGAGATCATCGCATTACACGAGGCAAGTCATGTATGTGTGTGGTTGAAGTCTATGACACTCATGTTAGGATCGGAAGCAGTTTACTACCAGTTAATAAATCCATCATACTTTACGAAGACGACGTTGCATGCATTACTCTAATGAAAAAAGGATTCATCAAAAGCGATAGAGCTAAGCATATTCATCCTAAGTTCTTTTCGTTCACCCAAGAGATGCAAAAGGATAGGACGATCAATATACAATATGTTCGTTCCAACGAGAATTCGGCAGATCTTTTTACAAAAGCTCTTCCCACTTCACATTGTTGCACTCCTTTTCCTTACTGGTTTTTCTTCCAAAGAGTTTTTTCAAGGTAGATCTTTAACGATGCAATATAAACACGTACAAAGCATCCCAAAATGGGGAATGTTATAAGAGGGTCAAAGTTTGACATGCTAAGGGCCCACGTTAAGAAAAACTATACAACTTGTACATGAATTAAGAAAATAAGTCACCGATCTTTTCTATAAAAGGAGGAAGGGGTGAAGGTAAAACTCACTCATCAACCTTTCTCAATCTCGTGCTTCTCTCTTATTATTTAGTTCTTTTAGACTCAAATAGTTTTATTATTCTAGGATTTTTATAAAAATATTTTCCTTAATTCTCGTAATAATCACATCATACTGATTAGGAGTATATATGAGTGCGGTTCATTTAGGACCCACTAAAAATTTCCAGCTTATCAGCGTGTGCCACGTGCACAAATGCATTAAAGGACGAAATGTGTTGCATTAATACATATAGAACAAAAACGAGATAAAGTGTAAAATGTGATTAGTTGAATCAAATTGATCCAACGATCAAATAAGGGTTTGTAAAAATCGCAGTACTGTTCATGGGTAGTAAATAAAACTAACTCTATTTATATAGGTATAATATAAAATCGGAAGAGTTTTAGAGGGAAAAGATACATTATGTAGGGCGGAAGGACACTAACTAAACTGTTTATTTATATTTATCCAGTGATTGATATTAATAATCGTCAATCTCAACCGCTCGTTTTTTTCAAATTCAATCACCTATTTTAATTAAAAATTCAATCCACAGTTGAAGCAATCAAAATCAACAGTTCAGATGATGCCTTCATGTCTTACAAAATTTTAATTCTCTGTCATCCTAACTCTATTATAAATTTATAATTTTATCAAAAATATATAATTTAAAAACTAAATGCACATCCGAAGATTTTAATGATATCTTACAGATTTAGGTTCAATTGCGACCCCATATATGTGCGCGATCCGTGTGACTTGCAGTCTTGCACATCTCACCGTTGGATCAATTTGATCCAACGGTTGCAGATGTGCACTTTATGTTTTTGTCACATTTTTTGTCGTTTAGCTATTTGCACAAATGCAAATGGAATGTGCATATAATACAAAAAAAATGCAAATAGAAGAATCTCAATCTGCACATATGTAAAGGGTCGCAAGGGAACCGGACTCTATCTCACAAAATTACAGTGAATTAATAATAAAATAATGATTAAATTATCCAGCTTGAGCCGTGTAGATCAACATCAGTAGAGAAGACGGATGGAATATAATAATTAGGGTTTGTAATTCCTCATCACTTCACCTGCCGATTTCATCCGATCCCAAAATTGAAGACGACTTCGGCGAAGGTACTTGTCTATTCCACTACTCTCAGTTTCAATCACATGTTGAATTTTACTAATACTCATTAGTAATTCTTAGTATACGATCTGTTGATATTTGCTGCTGTAATCCATCCAATTTTTAGGGTTTGGTTTCTCCATGGGAACTGTATTCAGTGTCAACAACAACAACAACACCAACAACAAATTAGCTTCTTCGACACCTGCTGAACCTGCTGCTTCCAAGAGGATAAAGCTCATGTTTTTGGATTGTAACAGCTCAAGACTCATTCCAACCCTACCTGATGAAATATCTTTCCAGATTCTCGCTAGAGTTCCTAGAATTAATTATTTGAATCTTAAACTTGTTTCCCGTAGTTGGAAGAATGCTGTTACTAGTAAAGAGTTGTTTCAAGCTAGAAAGGATGTTAAGAAAACTGAAGAGTGCATTTACCTTCTGTTGAAAATGGATGATAGTGAACATTCGTGGTATGGCATTGATCCTATTTCTAGAAAATGGCAAAGGTTGCCGCCCATGCCTCATATTTCTGTTGCTTCTGTTGAGGACCAGGGATGGCTGCCCAATGTATTAATTTCTACGGTCAGGATTTTTGATGGAGTCAGGGGATGGCTTGGCAGGAGAGATAGATCGAATCAAGTAAATTTGTCTGGCTGTTCTTTTGGGGTTACGGGTGGTTCGTTATATGTGCTGGGAGGTCTCTCAAAAGCCTCCACTTTGAATAACGTCTGGCAATATGATCCGATTCTAAATTCCTGGAATGAAGTCTCCCACATGTCCACTGGCAGGGCGTACTGTAAAACTGGTGTCTTGAATGATAAGCTCTATGTTGTTGGAGGGGTTACGAGGGGGAATGGGGGTTTGACGCCACTTCTGTCCGCGGAAGTATTTGACCCTTTGAATGGGTTGTGGTTTGGATTACCAAGCATGCCGTTTTCTAAAGCTCAGGCAATGCCGACTGCACTGTTGGCTGATCTATTGAAGCCCATTGCTACAGGAATTGCATCATATCAAGGGAAATTATTTGTACCGCAGAGTTTGTATTGCTGGCCCTTCTTTGTTGATGTTGGAGGTGAAGTCTATAATCCTGTAACAGATTCTTGGGATGAAATGCCTCAAGGAATGGGGGAGGGCTGGCCTGCAAAACAGGCAGGAACAAAGATGAGTGCCTCAGTCAATGGAGAGTTATATGGCCTAGATCCTTCCAGTTCTCTTGATAGTGCTCAAATTAAAGTTTACGACCACAAACATGACACATGGGAAGTTGTGATGCGAGATATTCCTATGCACAACTTGGGTGGCTCAGAAATTCCGTATCTCCTTGCTGGTTTGTTGGGAAAGCTTCACATCATTACCAAGGACGCCAATCAAAATATTATGATTATGCAAGCAGATATTCGTAACTCTTCAGGTTCAACATCATATCTTTGCGATAGTTCTGGAGAGCAGAATGAATCATCATCGACATCAGAGTCCCAAATATGGAATGTTTTAGCCGGTAGGGCTGGAAATATTGCTCAGTTGGTCGGCTGTCAAGTACTAGATGTGTAGTTCCACAACTAAGGAGATACCAGTATGACTCTTTGGATGATCATACCAATCAAGCTTGTTGCGTGGTTAGTCCTTGATTAATAAAACCATGACAGTCACACGTCCATCGGCAAGGCTGTCTTCTTTTCGATAATTGAATAATGAGTTCTGGATTTTCATCGAACTTGTGTGATTCGCTTGTCAGGTTGGGCTACACAAATCAGTAAACAGGCCATGCTTTTGATATTAAAATAGTTTCAAACTTGCTCTTGGATCTCCCTACTTTATTTTCACCCTTCAAATGAAGTACTATCCTGACTGTGAAACCTTGTGTGCTGCCATTTTATAGCTAGTTCCCTGAATTCTGGTACCCACCATCTTAGGAGTTCCTCGCTCAATCTCAGGTATATATTTTCCTGTTGTTCATAGATCGAAAACTTGTATCTCCTGAATGACATATGAAATTTAAATAAATGCAGAGTACTGTTTGATAGCTGAATATTTTACTGTAGAATCAGCTAGCAATATGTGATGGCTAAGGGTGCCAATTTTCAGCAGGGTTCTTCTGTTTTATCACGAAAAGCACAAAGTACAAATTTGAGACAAACTCCAATTTGATAGTTCGATTTTTTCCTGAAAAGCTTGGTGTTAGATTTGGTTCAAAATTGAAACTCTTGACCTGAAACTTTAGAAGGATATTTAGATTTCATCATGTAGTCTGAATCTGATTTTATAATGAGCCAAAATGAATGAAGATCATTATTCCCAAATTTGGGAAACACTCATTTAAATGTCTCTCTTGTGTGTTAAGTTTACATGGCTAGAGTTACTTTGATCATCTTTCAAATATTCCCTTGACATAAACCATGCCCTTTTCATTCAGCTTAAGTTCCTTTCTCATTTCTTCAATCTGCTGATCATCTCCCTGCACGACTATCTCCGATACTTTACCATCTTCCGCGACTATCATCTTCA